>CAKAOH010001480.1:39369-67926 GCA_916701665.1 Sebastiscus tertius | reverse complement strand
TAATATATATTATTATATTATATGTATTATTATGCCACATTTACCACATCATGCCACATTTGTTCTGATCGGTCAAAAGTCTTGAAATTTGGTATGAACATACTGCATAACATACATAATGTGTGATATATATTTTTACACTGCATATGTGTGCAGATCTTTGATATTCAACTTGTTCTGAGTTCATAGATACAAAATACTTGATTGTGCTCCTTGTAGTTCTGAGATACAGACATTTTCTCATCATACTATATCTAGTATTTGAGTACACAGGACTACAGTTTTTTCCTAAAACATTATGGCATCTTTTTGCAAAAACAGAAGTCCCATCATGTGCCCAAAGACTAGATATAGTATGATAAGAAAAAGTAACCTTTCAGCCAAACGGTTTGACCGATTTTGAAAATGTCTTCACATTTGTGCTCAGGCAAGCCCAGAGAGAACTTTTCGAAACATTAATACCTGGGTATCAAAGGCTCTATCATTTACTCTTTAACTTTTAAGTTTTGTGAACTTTGTTTTTACATAATTTATTAACCTGAATTGTCTTCACCCATTTCTTTCTGCAGCTGTCTAGGTTGTTTCGTTCCTGTCTGTACTTCTTCCTGTCGTGCCTCTTCTTCCACACTGTGGTGGTTCTCTATGGAGCTCCGCTGATTGAGTGAGTAGCTGCTGATGCTCATGTGCTGTACCTGTATGTAGAGCGATGTAAAACAAGATTAAAACAAAAATACAGAGGGCAGTAAAGGAGGACGTGTTGCATGCTGTTGATTTGCAGAGATGTTAGGATAATAAGTAATGCAACTTTAAATGCATCACTCATAACTACATGGTTGAAAAACAAATAGATAAATGCAGCTTTTACTGACTATTTGCACACCGTTCTTGAGATAATTTTTCTGACATGCTGCATATTTGCAGATTTTTATTTTGTCTCTGTATGTTTTTGATTGCATTAAAGGAATAGCTCAGGTGTTTTGAAGTGGGGTTGTATGAGGTTCTTATCCATAGTCAGTGTATTACCTACAGTAGATGACGGTCGGCACGCCCCCAGTTTGGAGAAGCAGTCAGGAGTTACTGCTAGGAGCCAAAGCAATGTACTGCCGTGGACGGGGCAGCAGCAAAACGTATTTTAGCCACCTAAAGAAATCAATACCAGTTTAAGTGTACGCTATATTTAGGATATTTTCTAATATTTTAGCTTGCCGTCAGACAGCCCTATCCGACGGGGAACTGAAGCCGTTGTATCCATCTATGCTTTCGCCTAAGCCACCAGACTCCATTGAAAAAAGCTGTAATTTTACCTCGCAGAACATGGGGGTTGCTGGTCTACCGCTGCCTCGATCAGTTAGTTAGTTTGTGCTATTGTGTGACTTTGGTGAATCTGAACTTCTATTACTAAAACTCTCATGTGCTAGACAGCTGCTATCGACACTGTGAGTCTTTAATTTCTCATATGTGTTTCAGGTCCGCCTTAGAGACGTTCTCCCTCGCTGTGCTGCTGACCTCTCTAACCACGCTGAGGTGTCTCTGTGTCCTCGGCCCCAACGTCCAGGCCTGGATACGAGTGTTCAGCCGGCATGGGTGAGCCAAAAATCTCCCTGTCCTTCTATCGTGTGTTTCATGTGCTTATCTTGTGTCTCTAAACTGAATGTACTAACTGCTGTTGCTTTGCTCTGTGTCCGTCTCCAGAGCCATGTCTGTGTGGGACACCTGTCTACAGATCACAGTGGCCTGCACAGTGGTAGGAGCCTGGGTGGGAGCCTTCCCTATACCTCTGGACTGGGACAGGCCATGGCAGGTCAGTACACAGTAGAAAGACTATGGTAACGTGAGCCGCTGAGCGCAAAACTGTGATTAAAAACCAGTTCTCCTCGCTCAGAGGCCATCCTTACCATAATGACACTACTTTAGGAGCAACAGAAGTCAGACGGCAGCTGGCGGTAACACTGTTTTGCACTCTGCAATTCACGTTACCGCAATGTCACAAGCGTGTCGGAGAACTACGGTGGTCTTAAGGTATCGAAAAAACATGAAAGGCTCTCTCTAGAGCCAGAGTTTGGTTTGTCAGCTCTGCTCCCTATGTAGATATGAAGGGCTCATTCTAAGCTAACAGAAACAATTCTTAGTTTCAGGTAATTATACACTAATGAAAACATAATAATGAATATTATATTCCATTTCTACTTTACACACTTGCCCTTTAATTGCACAAATTTATCATAAATGCCACCTGTTCATGAGCAGGTGCACATTTATAAGATTTCATCATTAACATAATCAATGTTCTTTAAAGCAATGCTCTTTGTCCCTAATATTGCATATCTGTAATTGGTTCTTACTTTTTTTGTACAATAATAGGAGTATTTTCTGTAATTTCTTTGCCAATTGTCATCTTGTTTGACCTCCTCTGTTAACAAGAAGCCAATTGTTTCCATTCATCATTGAACAATATTAAATACAACCTCCATCAGTCTGAAATTAGAATTCAACGCAGTAACCATTCGATTGTTTTAAATGACAAAAAGGAAAAAGATTAAAATTATAATTGCAAAGGGAGTTCTCTGCAAAATGACTGGAGGGAAATGCTAATTAGAAACAGCGTTAATTGGAGCGTAACTCTAAATGACACACTGCTGTACGGCTGGATTTTGCTTTTTAGAAGTTCCTCTTTGTTGGAGACGTGCTTGTGAGGAAAAAAAGGATGAAGTTATCTAATAGTTTGTCTCCTCTCGATCTATCAGTGCAACAATCAGACTCTCTTGTCTTGCTTCTTGTAGGTTTGGCCTGTTTCCTGCAGTCTGGGCGCCACGATCGGCTTCCTGACCGGACTCGTCGCGGCTCCCGCGTGGATCCACTATCATCGCAAACAGCTCACATACAAGTGCAAGTGATGGAAAAGACCTAGGTTTCTGTGTTTCTATGTTTGTGTGACCACGGAGGTTTTTCTCATATTCCTTTAACTTTGTACTGATTTATTTATTGGGAACATTCACTCCATTTGGAAAGATGATTTTGTAATAACACAAGACGGTATGAGCAACATTATTTTGTACGCATTGAAGGCTGAACATGTTCCTGACGATTACTTCTCTCTTGGAATTTTTTGATTAAAACGTGAAGAGTTTATTACTGAAATGTCCTCAACATCAGTGATTTGAATGATTGAATCTAAAAAACGCTTAAACCTGTAGGTGGTGCTGTTGGATCACCACGTAAGTGTGTGTGTGTGTGTGTGTGTGTGTGTGTGTGTGTGTGTGTGTGTGTGTGTGTGTGTGTGTGTGTGTGTGTGTGTGTGTGTGTGTGTGTGTGTGTGTGTGTGTGTGTGTGTGTGTGTGTGTGTGAGGCTGCAGAGAGTTTAAATGAAGAGAAGAAATGTAGCCACACACTCATTTGCAAAGTAATACAAAGTAATCACTGTTATGGTTGGGTGGTTATTTATCGAAAGAGTCGCGAGGGAAAGTTAGAAAGTTAAAGCCAAAGTGTAAACTCTCTCACACACACACACACACACACACACACACACACACACACACTGACGCCGTTCTGCACCTGCAAGCCGACTACTGATGAATACTGTTCCTTTTTAAACAGCCATTAATCTCTCTCCAACTCTATTTCAACACCCTCCTCCCTCCCTCTCTCCCTCTCTCCTTCTCATTCCAGCTTTTCACATCCCCCAGGCCACCATATTGATTCACTTTCATTTTAGGGACATTAATTTTCCCTCCTTTCATGCCGCCCACATCTCTTGTTCCCCCCCTCGTAGCCTAGTAGCGACAATGAAGCTTACATCTTCTGCATCGCTGTGTCAAGCCGTAACGTAAATGAGGGATGGTGTTCACAGATAAGTCTCTGAGACTTTTTGTAATACAATGCGACTTAAGTAATTACACGCAAGAAAAAGAAATGACATCTTTGCAGCGTGAATGGGATTGGTGGACAGTTTGAGCACAGAGCCACGGGCAGAGCTGTCCATTCACCCTGCGTTTGAACTCTTACATAAGGTAGTTGCCAGGGAAAGGCTGAGAAAAATAGCCTGAAGGAAAAAAAAGGGAAAAAATGGAGAGTAATTCAAAGCCTTTTAAGAAGCCTACATGCACTTATGACACCAATCAGCACACCTCTTTTTTTCATCTGACCTCAAGCTGTGACCTCCATTACCCCTTGTACTCCGTGCTTTTTTTTTTCACCACCTCCTGATACGTTATTACCCAGCTAGAGCAAAGAAAGTGGCAAGTAGGATCCTCGGAGAGCAAAGGGTGCGATCTAACTGATTTCTCCTCCAGCCTCCTAGTAGTGTGGAAGATAATTCATACGTGTCACCACACTGGGCATGCCACATCTGGTGTTTTTTTTTGGAGTGTCTCAGTCGGTCCCTTGAGGTGTTCTTGTACGTGCAATCGATGTACTCTTGAGGACAGAAATCTGGACGGAGTTGCTTTGTTCCTGTGCTCCAATTCCACTTGTGGAGCTTTCATCTGCGAGACAAGGAGAAGGCCATTCACTCACACACACACACAAAAGCTACTGCTTCACACAACCCGCTCCTCGTTCAATCTTGGAGAACTTTATTTATTCATTGTTTGTTCTCAGGCTGTGCTATTGTGGCAGGGCGTTGCGAGGAGAGGTAATTTGTCACTCTACGCACCCCTCTTCTCTCCCCCAGCCTCTCCTGCAAGGCTGTTGTTATATTCATCTGTTTGTTATTTGCGGGATGATTCTGCAGAGTTGTATATATCCTGAATTAAGATGCATCCTCTTCCCTCTGTGGCGGATCACCGAGAATTAATCCTGACTTAATCAATATACTTTAAGGGCAGCGTTGAATCAAATGACTGTGCATAAAGATTGCTCAGGCTGCAGAGAGCACAGAGTTCACAGCCAGCTCTGCAGCTTTTTCAGCCATCATCTTGCTTTTAACAGCCTGCAAATTCAATTTCAGGGTTTAGTCTCACAGCTCTTATTAACTCTGTTTCCAGAGTTGTTTTCAGCAAGCAAGTTCTGATTAATCCCCTGTACGCTGCCAGCCCAGCACCAAACGGCAGACTGACGAAGCGAGCTGGTGACGAGAAGAGTCAAACAATCTAACAAGCTAACAAGTCAGATATATTTCTCAGGAGTTGGTGGAGACAAAACCGCAGCGAGAAGCAGAAACATGGCACCAAATGAATGTTGCTCCATGTCTGCTTGATGTGAAAATAATTTGCCAACATGTTGGCCACATAGTGGTCATGAATATATGAATGCAGCTTTAAAAATAAGGGGGGAATGTAATTAACTTAAAGGAAAAGTATGTAGCATTTAGAATCTATTGGCAGACATGGAATAAAATATTAATAAGTATGTTTTCTTTAGTGTATAATCACTTGAAATCAAGGATTGTGGTGTTTTTGTTACCTTAGAATGAGCCGTTTAAGATGATGAACATTGAAAAATTGGCTATTATCAGCATGTTAGTGTTGTCATTGTGAGCATGCTATCATTTAGATAAAAAGCACCTAAAGTGCTGCCTAAGTACAGCCTCACAGAGCCACTAGCGTTTGTCTCCTTATTTTGAAATATAACATTACAACAGCAAATCAGAAAAGAAGAAGAAGACTATTTTCAAACACACTCTTAGCTTTCTTAGTTATCTTAATATCCATTCTGACACCATCTTGTTTTCCTAGAAATAAAGACAAAAATAAATAATTCAATACTCATGTAGAAATCAATGACATCAGTGTGCCTCCACCTTATTCGTTCGTTTACGCATCCATGCCCCTCTTGAGGAAACATTTTTCCGTCTTCTTACACATTCTTTATGACATTTGTTCACCTCGGCCTCTCTCATCTCGATGAGGAGGCACTTCAGTCTCTGTGTCTCATTTTCTGTCCAATCATCACTGCTGTCTGGGTCCAGTTATACCTTACAGCCTCCTAAAGTTGTAATAAGATGTGAAGCTGTGGACAGAATACAAATGACTGCAGACCTATGACGTTCACAATACAACAGGGAGTTTTCATCCAGAATTGTTGGATCATAGGGCATATCCACTGTGCATGTACTGGTGTACCCTGATCTTCCCCACATAGTTTATCGGTTTCTATTTTAAAGGGGGAGTGTGTAGGATTTTTTGGAGGCAAGTGCAAAACCATGGTAACGCTGTTCACCTCGCTCAGAGGTCGTCTTTACCATAATAACACTACTTTAGGAGCAATGGAAGTCAGACGGCGCCTGGCGGTACCACAGTTTTACAAGCGTGTCAGAGAACTACGGTGGCCTTCAGGTACGTGAAAACACAAAAGGCTCTCTCTAGAGTCAGTATTTGGTTTGTCCGTTCTGGGCTACATGGTGGAGCAACATGGCAGACTCCGTGAAGAGGACCTGCTCCCTATGTAGATATGAAGGGCTCATTCTAAGCTAACAAAAACACAACAATTCTTAGTTTCAGGTGATTATACACTAATGAAAACATAGTTATGAATTCCATTTCTGCTAATAGATCCCCCGAAATGTTACGCACTGTTCCTTTAAATGTTTACTTTGGGTCAGAAAATCCCAAAATAATTACGCTTAAAGCCAGTATGTGTATAATTTCTGGTTCTGATGTTCAAATCTTACACAGGACACTAATAAAAGGGCTGAAAGCGACACATAAACGTCACCAATTTTCACCAGGATTGTGTCATTTTTCTACAAGGAAACAAATGCCATCAGAATAATTAGAAAGCTGGAATAGTGTTACACATACTGGCTTGACAATGATTACAGTTATTACAAGAAGGGATTAGAGCTGGAAGGTGAAACGGGATGGACAAGATGTTATCGGTTTCCTCGTGTACTAATCTGGTTCTGCTGAGGAGACTGTGAGTAGCTGTAAAGAGGGATTACATTTTCAATTTTCTCCCGATAAATCACACACGTCCTCCACATAACAACCAACCCTTCACACTCTCATCCTCCCCCTCCTCACACCCCACTTGCTTCCTGTGTTTTGCTCTCCTTTTCCCCAGTTTCCTGTGTTCCCGCTTCCCCCCCTGACACCCCACACCCCGGTGCGTGCTTCATTAACAGTTTCAGTGCTGTGTTATTGAGTGGTAAACATGTTATTGCAGACCTCTCAGGTCTCTCTTGTCAGGTCTAAGAGCCACAACAAAGCATCCATTGTGATCGAGGGATGCTCAAGTGGGCTGTCATGACGCATGAGGGAGGGGGGAGACATTAAGGGGATGCTGAAGGGTTCCTTGATGAAAAGCAGGTACGAGGTTTATTATCAAAACAAGATATTGGGTGCATCTCATGACGAGTTAATGTCAGTGGGAGGATAATGACTAAATAAATGAGAATCAGATGTAAAAGGAGCAAATGAGTAGGGGATCCCTTGTTAAAACAACAGTACAAAGACGGGTTTTGTACACCAACGCGTTCTCATCCCAACTCGTCACATACTGGCGCTTACTACAAACTGTTACGTTTGTACAGTGAAAATGAAACTGAACTTTGTGAACACGGGACATGAATGAACAGCTGACTGTAACGTGACACACGAGACACAAACAGCGGTCTCCTGGATGAAAGCCTTGTGTTTGTTGGACCCATCCACCTAACTTCCCACCCGCCCGGTGTGTGTCTTTTCGCTCTTAAACATTTCCACACTCCCGGCGCACTTTCCCTGAGCGTTTATATTGATGTGGATGGTTTCACATTATAGTTAATGGAAAGCCCGGTGTTTCTCATAACCGGTGCTAAAGGGTGCCTTAAGCGACGGCATCTAACGCCGTCGGCTGTGACAAATCGTTGGTAAAATAAACCTTAAGGATAAAGAGATTTATAGCCACACTCGCAATGGAAATGTCGGTCTGCCGGCCTGTCGGTTGGCTGACAGTCGCGCCAGTTTGTGGAGCTTCTCAACTCCGAAAACGTCAATCAGTTTTCATAAAACTGCCAATATTCAAGATCTACACAGTTGATTTCTCGCCTCAAAAATTCTCAGAAGTGAATTTAATATTGAAACAACATCACGGACCGGGTAACCTACTGCCATCTGGCTCGGGCTGCCATATGTATATATATATATATATATATATATATTATTGTGAAATACTAGATACCTGCACCTCTAACAACTGTATAAATGAAACCATCTCTTCTTGTGTTGCAGTGCTTGCAATTCATAGACACGTGCAAGCGTTACAAGAGGGTCACCAGTAATGATTGCCTCAGTTTAAAGGATCAAAAGCCAAACACAGTTGGGAAGCAGCGTTGCGTTAGACGGGTCTTCAGAGTCTCGGTTTTACACGTGTCTAATGCCAGCTAGACAGTGGCACAAAAATAAAGACTTGGTAATTAACTTTAAAAATTAGCCTCCCTAGTGTCTGAGTTTCATGCCATGTTTCCATAGTAACAATCAATGACATTAAAAGGGAAAACATGGTTTGTGAATGTTGTGGAATAAGCAATGAATGAGTCAAGGTCCACCCCTTTGTGAATATGTAGACATGTTATTCTTCTGCTGTTAATTCTCCAACGTGGTACATGTTTTCTTCAACAATGGGCGCATGTTTTCAGTTTGGAGTGAATAGAGCCTCGCAGTTTGAATGTAGAGCTTGATAGGCCAAGTGTTAAAGAGTAGTCTTGCTCCGGTCACCTGGCAAATTAGTGCTGTTCAACATAGTGAGTAGATGTAATGTATCTGTACTCTCGCCTTCATCCTTGCTTTGTAGAAATGTTTTAAAGACACTCTTCTGCCTTTATTTATACTCATTTCCCCAAAGAAGGTCAAATTATTCTTTAAATCAGTGCTATCATCAATTATCCAGCATAACGTTTTGCTCAGGGTGTGGAGTATTGATGACAAAGGGAGACAAATTAATGTGCCATGTCTTCTGTTTTATATTTTAAATATATGCATACAACTAATGACTTCTTATTCCCTCCTACACTGCAGTTAGAAAGTATTTGGACAGAGACACATTTGTTGTGTTGGCTTTGTTCTCCAGAAAGGATTTGAAATGAGTTTAATGTTCTGACTTCGAGGGTGTTTACAGAGCTGATGAAACTCCTATCATAATGACAGCACTGCACATGTGTGCACCATGCAGCATGTTCATGCTTTGAGCTACTTGATTATTACAAGTGGTAGATCTCTCCATGAGTACATCGGGTACATCAAGATGTAACGGCTTACAGCATTATAACTGGTGATAAAGGCTTTGAGTCGAATATAACCTTGAAAAAAAAGACTTCTTTAGATATCTTCAGGTCCGAGACTGAATCTAATCTAATTTGGTCGATATATTAATTGATGCATATAAGATTAAAAACAACAAACAAATATATACTAGAGTAGAAAACTCCATTAACGGAGAGAGAATCAGACCTGGAGACGTCTGAGCATGATTTATTTTCTGCATAACGGGTACTTTTAAGTATATTTTGATGCTAATAATTTTGCATTTTTTAAAAAAAAGAATACATTAGTCCTCAAACTCATTCTTTGGAAAAGTTCAAAGTTAAAGGGACTGTTTGTAACTTTTTAAGCGTATAAATGTAGCGGGTCGGGACACATGCGCGCTCGCATATGTGCGTTCGCGTGTGGCCGCTGCCTAACTCCTCTGCCTGCCTGCCTTCACTCAGACAGAGCACGCGTTCTCGCTCAGCTCGCTCCACCTCTAGACGTAAACGCGCGCTCACTCCACTCCACACTGCTGAAGAGTTAGTAGCTCTGAGAATATCTAGTGAATGAACAGTGGACGTTTGTGCAGAAATAAATGCTGCAGCTCCTCCAGACCAACAGAGGTTTCCCGTGTCTTGTGAAGAGACGGAGCTCCTCAGCGAGTAACGTTATCGTCTCGTTACCTACTGGGTGCTGGTGTCTCCCTGCTCTCTCCGCCCGCAGCCGGAGAGAGCAGGGAGACACGCTGCAGAGCCCCGCTGCATCAGCCTGCACTGAGGCAGGAAAAGCCAACACTAGGATCAGATCTAAATCATGTTCATGGAGAGACCTTGGTCTGGTCAGCTAACATTACTGCCAAGCAGCTGAAATATAGTGATATTGTGGTTTTAGCTGACGTGTGTCGTCTCACTGTGTTGAGCGATGCTCGTTCAGATATATTTAGAGCGAGCAAGCGCGGCCACGTTGATTTCACGGCCACAGGTGTCGCTGTTAATAAGCAATTCTGAAAGTTACAAATAGTCCCTTTAAAAGTTTTTGCGAACTAAAATCCAGACATTGGTGTTGCTCTGCTAGTTTCCTACGAGCTAACAGTCAGGCGTGGTT
The DNA here is from genome assembly GCA_916701665.1 of Sebastiscus tertius. Classification (NCBI taxonomy): domain Eukaryota; kingdom Metazoa; phylum Chordata; class Actinopteri; order Perciformes; family Sebastidae; genus Sebastiscus; species Sebastiscus tertius. Next base: position 57,661 of record CAKAOH010001480.1, on the reverse strand, counting down.
TTATATGATGGATGGAGTTAGCTAGTCACTCCACATCACATTTGATTGGATAAACTGCTTCCCGAGTTCTACGACATATTTTATATTGTAGAACAAAACATTTAAATCTCTTAAGCTTGTGTTAACCACAGACCTTATTTCAGGCATCCAACTAAAAACCCATTGACTTCTAGACGAAGGAACAGGAAGTGCTAAAATGCTAACTCATTTCTGGGTTTTAGGACTCATTCCTGTAGCACTCTATATCTTTAGATAGCAAACAGTTGTTAACTGCTATGTTGATGCTCTGAATATCGTATAGAGCACCTTTAACAGTAAACTACACTATGTGCCTTTAAGTTGTAACACATTTAATTGAAAGTCCCTGTTCCTCCACAAGTATTACGTTCATGTCTGAAAATAGAGTAGAAAAAAGTTGAAAAAACACACATGGAGGCAAGAGAGAAAACGCAGAGCCTGAGATCATCATCAGTGTTTCAGCAGCTTGATGTGGGGCTGCCAACATGTCTGTCTGAAACGAACTCGGCGAGAAGCATCTGACATCACACCAGAGCCCACACATATAAATACTGTATGAGACGGTATTCAAGCCAAGTGAGCAGCAGCTATGTTCCAGATGGGGTGTCTCCATCATGCTCTCTCTCTCTCTCTCTCTCTCTCACACACACACATGCTCATCACTGCACTACCACACGCCTGACGTAGAAAAACTATCTTTACATCTCCGCATCTATTTTGGCTCTTTACCCTATAGACAGTTTCATACGTGATGTGCATCTGTCTGTTTATCGGCAACACCTCTGAGTGCTATTTCAGTGAAGATGTGATGTTGAAGACAAACAGGAAGCAAGAATCACCTTTGTTTCCCCTTAAAATTTACTAACTTAGACATTTGTTTTACAAAGAAGACAGACATTTTTATTATTGAGCGTGATGTTCTGTTTGAGTCCCAAGAGGTGGCATGGCGAGGGCAGATGGAGGCCGGGAATGTCGGGTCGATGAATGAGGTGTTAGATGGAGGATCCTGGGTTGCGTAGTTGGTCACTTATTGTTGGGCTGGGCTGCGAAGTAAAGAGCCACCAGACAGTAGAGAGCGCCTCCTACAGTGAGAGCCATGGTGGTGCGGTACAGTAGCTTGTCGGGGACGCCGCGCTTCAAATGAATTGGGACACCGTCCGACGTCTGGGGGGGGGTGAAACAGGAGGGGGAAGGCAGGGGAGAGTTAATGAATTATTTGGGTCATAACACCATTTATCTTTTTCCTCTCCTTCATAACACCCAGTTTCAAACCAGTTCTGCATGTTTCCTCGATGCTGTGTGTGTGCAGTGTGCTTTTTCTACATAACCATTGTCAGAATGAAAAAATATTGGAACAATTAAAATGACTTTTTAATTATAAGTTTAATAATAATAAGAAGAAGAAAGAAAAAGTTTTCTCCATTATTTAATTTGCCCTGGAAGACCACAGTTTCCACACAGACTTCTTGTTCACGAGTCCTTCACTTCAACGAAAAAAAATGTCCTTGCAATTACTGTGATTTCCATTTGTTTGAGTGATTGCTCTGCCCAACTTCATAGTTATTTCCCTCCATGCCTCTCGTGTGATGAACTGAAGGAGGGGGAGGAGGGGTCATTAAGAACGGAGGGAAATAAATATCAGTCATCGCCTGAGGCTAAAAAATCTTCAGTGCTTTGACTGACCGCTTTAACGGCTCATGAACTTTTATTCTGAGGACTTCTTTGAATTAACAAAAGTGTATTCACGGTGAAGACTGTATCAGTGTCAAGTGGAAATAAATGATCTTGTCACGACTATTTCAGTCTTTTTACCTGGAATAGCCTCTGGAGGTCAGGAACCCTGTTTGCTCCCATGTACTCCACCGTGGACCCGGCCTCCGACACCACCTTGGTGGGTGTGGCGAAGATCATGGCTGGGGACTCCGCTGGCACACTCGGCTTCAGCCCCTAAACACAAACAACCAACTGGTCACAATAATGCACTTTTCTATTCAACGTCATTAATACACATGCATGAAAGCACCTTTTTTCCTAAAATATCTAAGCAGATTTATGGATGTTTATTCACGACGGTATATTGATATCCTCACAAAGTGTAAATCTCTCTTATCTTATGTTGACAGTGCTTCCGTATGATTAAAACCACTTGTATTTTTTGTAATATACGTTTTAATTTTATTTTACTTTTATTTTAAATTTATTTCATTTTTATATTTTCATTTCTTTCTTTTTCTTCTTCCTTTTTTTTTTTTTTTTAAATGTAACTTTGTTTTCGTCCTTTAACCTTTTTGCATCAGCAGTGGGTGTGGGTTGGGTGGGAGGAGGCTTTGGGGGTTGTATTAATTCCCCTACCTATTTACTCTTCTGTTTCTTTTTCCCTTTTCATCATTTATGTATTTATTTTTGGATTTATTTGTATTTACTTAATGTTTATTTTGATTGTATGTGTTTATTCATGTATTTATGCAGTAATTATTTATTTCTGCACCTTTTTCCCTTTGCATTTCACCCCTTATTTATTTCTGTATTTTTTTCTTTATACATTTCTGCCTCATTATGCAAATTAGTTAATTCATTTAAAAATTAAATAAATACATAAATAAATAAAAGGGAAAATTAAACAAGAGTAAATAAATAAGATAATGAATACAAAGATAAATAAAGAATAATAAAGAAGCAAATTAAAACAGAAATATCAATTTATGTCACATTTTATCAATGACATATTTATTCATTTATCAAGTCATTTATATATTTATTCATTATTTTACATTTTGGCAGGTTCTGTCCTCCATAAGCACCCACCTTTGGTCTGAAAATGACTGGGAGACCCCCTGCGTGGTTGGGGTGTGCGGAGGCAGATAGTGTGGCAGCGGGGAAAATTAAATCTGACATATGAAAATGCAGAGGCACTGAAAGCAGATTATTTTTAAATGCCACTTAAGAGGAAGCCTAACTAAAAATGTTAACAGCAGGGAATCATCTTTGTGCATTAAACCAGAAATACAGAGATTATTCCCTTTGAGTTGTTGTAGCCTCACCTGTTGTTATTACAGAGGGACATGTGCTACGTTGTGCAAGATGCTGAGGGATAACAAATAGCGAAAATGCAAAGAAGAACAAAAACGCTGCCTTGTATGGTGGTGGTCCCTTCACCTTTATCTAAACACATACAGGTAAGGCAGACTGGAAATTCTACATTGTCTGAAGGTGTGACTCCAAGTGTAAATGTTGTTATCATCCTTTCTATACCTGCCTCCATCAACCTGCCAAGTGTGAGGAGGCCCGGGCAGGATGAGTTGAGGTCACATGACCAGCTTTAAAAGGCGATAATTAAGTCGGAAACGCTGCAGTTGCCATAGTGCTGCGTCAACACCTGCTGGTAAAGGTGAGATTTTCTATTACTCTACTATATCAGGGATCAGCAATTAGGTTTAGGTGGCTGGCTGTCTGTTTAGGAAGCGCTTGATTTGATATGCAGCTTTTATTTGAACGGAGCACAAATTTTAAATGTCAAGATCGTAGCCAATCGTAATCATTTAATTGTGGGAAGCCAAATTGTGATCGCGATTAATATTTGATTAATTATGCAGCCCTAACTACAGGCATCTGAAAATAAAAATGGAAAACCACATTAACTTAAAATGTTCCTGATACAAAAGTCAATAAAAATTGCGGGAATTTGTGGGAGTTCACAACAAACTACTAAGATGTCTTCATTCCCCACCAAACAAACTATCTAAAAAGATTTAATAAGGGATTAAGAACTGGATTCAGATTAGAAAAAAATGTTATCGAACCCCATCCTTACTAAGATTAATGCTGACTGGGCAAAAAAATGACTCTGTGTTGCAGTACGAGACTAGAGATGCAATTGACTGGTTATCCACACACTATAAACAGTGGTGTGCTTCATTTGTGGTTGAATGGAAGTACTGTTGTTGACACAAATCTGTGTATCTGTTATATATATGTTATTTATCTGATAAGTGCATTAGACTTCATCTCACACCCATGGGCTCTTCAGACAGCCTGGCTCTCTTTCCTTTGGGGCATTAGATGCATTGAGGGATTTACATGAGACTTGCAATTACATTATCAGCAGGAGATTAAGCACCATTTTAACATTGTAGCTGGCCAATGGGGAGCTGATTACCACAGACCCATTCGATTTATTACTCAAGACAGCAGTCACACTCCTCACTGTAAGACATAGGGAGGTTGGGTGGTCATCTCTGATATCTAGAAGAGATTTTTTCTCACAGTTTTCTGTCATTTTATAGACCAAATGACTAATCGATAATTCGAGAAAATAAAAATATTTGTTAGTTGCAGCCTTAGAAATAAATGTAGTGTAGTAAAAAAATTATTTATTTTCTCCGGTGAAATGCAGCGGAGTGCAAGTATAAAGTGTCATGAAAGGGAAATACTAGAGTAACATACAAATGCGGTTTCTTGGACTTTAGTTAAGTAGTTTAGTTACATTCCACCAAAGACAATATTAATGTTGCAGGCTATTTGTTTCTTGAATAAGTGACTTCCATACTGAGACACAGGAGAGCTTGAAAGCAGCCTATAATTCACTATCATAGAAGAACAAGGAGGCAGGAGGGGTGATAATAAAGGTCACATCTGGCAGATGCTCAGAGAGGCCATTGATTTTCACAATTGGCTGTAAAGTCACATGAAAACCGGATCCCCCATAACCTTTCAAAATAAAAAGGTTAAATAGAGGTTCTGAATAATAAGTACTTTTGGTAATTTAAAAAGATTATATTTTGATGCTAATACTTTTGTACTTTTACTTAGGCTAAGTACAACTTTAATGCAGAACTTTAACTTGTAATCCAATATATTGTATAGTGTGATGCATTCATGTGTAAGCTACATTACTTTAACGCTGCAGCTGATAGGCCTAAACGTGGGGCTAATTTAATTACTTTATATAACCTACTGCTGGGTAGCTTAACCTGTAATGATATATCATAATGTATTAGTTGATTTAGATTTTGTATACTGTTAATAACTGTTATTTTTTTAATAAGATTTAAATTAGAAATAAATGTAGTGTAGTAAAAAAAAAAAAAAAAACAATTCTCTGGTGTAATGCAGTAGAGTGCAAGTATAAAGTGTCATGAAAGGGAAATACTAGAATGAAATACAAATGCAGTATTTTGGACTTTAGTTAAGTAGTTTAGTTACATTCCACCAAAGACAATATTAATGTTACAGGGTATTTGTTTCTTGAATAAGTGACTTCCACATACTGAGACACAGGACAGTTTGAAGGCAGCCTATAATCCACTATCATATTAGAACAACAAGGAGGCTGGACGGTGATAATAAAAGGTCACATCTGGCCATTGATTTTCACAATTGGCTGTAAAGTCACATGATCCAAATAACCTTTCAAAATAAAGGTTGAATGAAGGTTCTGCGATAAGGTAGTGATGAAAAAAAGGGAATTACATTTTCAAAGAAAGAAAGGACATTGCCTCTTTATTGTGTGTCTCAAAGATTTCTAGATTACTTAATAAAACAACTACAGGTGACTTTATGCGACACACAGCTGGTTCAGGTGAAGAACTACCGTGTACTAAGACCGGAAACTAAACAGAAATTCAATTCTAAAATGTATATAATTAAGTATAATATAAGTATACTGAAGTTTACTTCATAAAATAAACTTTAAGTATACTTCTTTTTTGCAAGGGTTATTTGCCTCCAAAATGTAGAAGTTTAAGTAGCATAAAAAGGAAACACTACTCTTACATTTAAAGTATACTTAAAAGTATACTTTTATAAACTAAAAGGTGGGCCAATTTAGTCCCTAGAAGTATTGAATTAGTACACTTACAAGTATACTACTAGTACATTGATATTAGTATACTTATTACATGCAGTATACTTGGGAATGTACTTAAAGTATACTAAAAATAAACTTTAAGTATACTTCTTTTTTGCAAGGGTTATTTGCCTTAACTAGTAAACTAACAGTATACCTATAAATTCACTTGTAGTATGTAAACTAGTTGTATACTCAACGTTTACTATTCTTACATTTAAAGTATACTTTTATAAACTAAAAAGTGGGCCAATTTAGTCCCTATAAGTATTGAAGTAGTACACTTACAAGTATACTACTAGTATATTGATATAAGTATACTTATTACATACAGTATATACTTGGGAATGTACTTAAAGTATACTTAAAGTTTATTTTATAAAGTAAACTTAAGTATACTTTAAGTATAAAGTATAAAAGTAAATGTAAGAGTAGTAAACTTTGAGTGTACAACTAGTTTACATACTACAAGTGAACTTATAGGTATACTGTTAGTTTACTAGTTATGTACTTGTAGCCCATTTTTTTTAGTTTATGAAAGAACCTTTTAAAGTATACTTTTATAACTAAAAAATAGGCCAATTTAGTCCCTAGAAGTATTGAAGTAGTACACTTACAAGTATACTACTAGTACATTGCTGTTAGTATACGTATTACATACAGTATACTTGGGAATATACTTTAAGTATAATTTTTTTTTGCCAGGGTTATTTGCCTCCAAAATGTAGAAGTTTAAGTAGCATAAAATGGAAACACTACTAAAGTACACTTTCAAAGAAAGAAAGGACATCACCTCTTTTATTGTGTGTCTCTCGAGATTTTCAACACTACATTACGTAATAAGAAAACTACAGATGACTTTATGCAGCTGGTCATCAAATCCCACCACGTTTGTGAGTTAATATACATGTTGTGTGTTTATCTAACTGTCCTGTAGATGTTTAGATATGTTAGTGTTTATCTGTTATGTGCCGTCGCAGTACTGATCCACTAACACAGTGATATAATGAAGGTCATCTCGTCGGTTAAAGACTCGCTCTGTCACCTCCACACCGCTCTCCGTCTCACCTGAGGGCTGTAGGCGGCCGCGGGACCGGATCCCGTCAATTTCTGGGTGAAACCGCTGAACTTGTAGTACATTTTCCTGCTGAAGGACGAAAACAAGGTGTCTTCCACAACAAAATCAGCCGGGTAAGGGTCTTCCTGATGCGACCGTCGAGGGAAGTGACGTCAGTAGTCAGCTGCCTCGACGCTGCCTGTTTAAAATTCAAATGGCCTGCTGGAGGTGGAGGTGGAGGTGGAGGTGTGCAAACAACACTAAAGGTATGTAAAACATGTAACTAAGTACTTAACTCAAGTACTGTACTCAAGCACAGTTTGAGGTACTTGTACTTTGCTTGAGTGTTTCCATTTAGTTAGATAATAATAATAATTTATTCAGATAATAACGCACATAGCATTTCATAGACTAAGCTACTGGAGTTACCCTGCACTATACTCATTTTTAACAGCCTCTTCTGCACTATATTCACTTTTAACAGTCTCTTCTGCACTTTACTCATTTTTAACAGCCTCTTCTGCACTATATTCACTTTTAACAGTCTCTTCTGCACTTTACTCATTTTTAACAGTGTCTTCTGCTCTATATTCATTTTTAACCTTGTCTTCTGCACTATACTCATTTTTTAACAGTTTCTTCTGCACTATATTCATTTTTAACAGTCTCTTAAGTAAGTAAGTATACAAGTATACTTATAAATAAACTTAAAAAATAATCTGAAAGCATACTCTCTTATTTTAAGTTTAAAAGAAGTATACTAATAGCATACTTGAATAAACTTCTTTTTTGTAGCCTAATTTGTACTCCACTACATTTATTTGACAGCTTTAGTTACTAACGTTACTTCAGATTTTGATTATTAATACAAAATATAAATCAACTAATACATCATGATATATCATTACAGATTAAGATACCCAGCAGTAGACTGTATAAAGTAATTAAATTAGCCCCACGTTTAGGCCTACCAGCTGCAACATTAAAGTAATGTAGCCTACTCATGAATGCATCACTAATTACAAAACAGTGAAATGGGCCATTCTGCATAATGAGTACCTTTGGTACTTTAAGTGGCCTATATTTTGATGCACATACTTTTGTGCTTTTACTTGTAACAGAGTATTTTTTACACTTTACTATTTTTGCTTTTACGTAAGTAAGAGTTTGAGTAGCCTACTTCTAGTAAATGTACTTTCTGCTGTGATTTATGTCAATGAAGGATGCAATGAAGTCATGGGTTCTTCAACCCCCAAAAAATAAAGTATTGTTAATTAACTTAACATTATAGAGACTTAATACTTAAGATAGACGGATAATGATGGATAAATGATCATAATAATGTTGAAAATGAGCACTGTCTTTTAATGTCTTATCTTTGAAAGTTAACTCTCGCACCTTAGGAGAATATTATAATCACACATTGTCAGGTGTAAATTAAAATATGATTCAGGGATTGTTTTCTTGAAAGATATACAGAGGAAGTAGGCATATTTTTACAGCAAGGAATATTTTCTGCAGGTTTTCCCTTCATGCCTCCAAAAGGTCCATCGATCAGAAGATTAGAGCAGCGCGATTAAAAACAAAACAGGATTTTCTCCATCCCCAGTGGAAGTTACACCCTTGTAAATGCATTACTTGAAACTGAAAACACAAATGCATTTGCTTACTCTTTAGTCAGTCTGAATCCTCTTGACCTGCACAAATTAAAATGTTCACATCAAACCACTTACCTGCTTTTTAAAATTCTATTATGCAAGCATATAAAGTGATGCTATTTCTCATTCATGACAGGAACATGAAAACATACTGTGTGTTGTGAGCATCTATTGGTCCACATGTGATTTTCTCTTCCTCCCTCCCCCAGGCTGAGTTCACTTGTATTCACTGCATGTTTTGTGCTGTGTTACATAAAGAGCTTTTTAAGAAAAGGTTTTTCAAATGTAAATCCAGAACATCCCTGGAGACTAAATGACCATGTTGACCATCATATTGGACCACTTTGGTCCAAGCTGAAATATCTCAACATCTGTTGGATTGCCATGAAATGAGGTAGACATTTTTGTTTTGTAGTGAAATATCTCAATGACTATTGGGTGGATTTACATTACATTATGTAGAGACATTCATGGTCCCCAAAGGACAAATCCTAATGACCTTGGCGGTCCTCTGACTTTGTCTCAAGCGTTACTAACAGATCAAAGTTCACATTTCGTTTCTGACCAAATTCCTGCAAAACGAATCACATTCCCATCAGCCTCATCTGTGTTTAGTCTTTATTAGCAAATGTTAGCATGCTAACAGGCTAAACTACGATGGTGATAATGGATAACATTACACCTGCTAAACATCAGCATGTTAGCATTGTCATTGTGAGCATGTTAGCATGCTAAAGTTAGCATTTATCTCAAAGCACCACTGTGCCCAAAGAACGTATATTGCCAAGAAGGGAAAATCAATTGTTCGTTCTATTGCAACATCAGCACCCAGCAGCAAAGCTATGCGCTTCTGCCATTTTGGACTGAAAGCAACTACCGGACACCAGGAAAACATCCACCTAAAAAGTGCCGTACAAAAGTAAAACAAAATTATTTCTATTCTATTGTCATATTTTATTGAAATGGCCTGTGTTGAACAATAAAAGCCGCAGTTTGAAGGTCCGGTCCACACACCTGCCCGAGCCAATCGCGAACCGAGCACGGCCGCAGCTTGTTAGCGTGAGCCACTTAGCTGCTATGTTAGCACAACGGTAGCTGTTTGACTAGAAAGACACAACAACTAACCATAATATCTCTATAACTACATTTATGATCAAATTGACACATGTTCTATTACACAGACTCGTGACAGTTATGGAAAGTTAAAATTACATTTTCCCGCTGCATGACTACTTCCGTCAGAGCAGCTGTCAATCATGACGTCTCATCCCCTTTTTAATATATCAAATAACTAATTAAAACCAAACTTATCAGAAAAATTAACACGTGAACATACATCAGCGTGATAAGAACTATCTAAAATGACAGAAACCATCTTTGGGAAAAATTTATTTGACATGTACTTTGACTTTTTAGTTTGGTCCAAGTCCCATCTGCTAACATGGAGGAGGTGGATTTTATGACCTATACTGCAACCAGCCACCAGGGGGCGATCCAGGTGTTTTGGCTTCTCTTTTGGGGAGCTGTCATGTCGTTCATCTTTATATACAGTCTATGGTTTACAACAACAACATTCATACATAGAAAGGGGGTGACAAACTAAAAGAAATTTTTGTTAGTTTTTCCTTAAATTTGTCACCCATGTTTCTATTTTTTTTAATTTACTTTAGGTGCATATAATACTGAATGAGCTTAAACAGAAGCCTTCAGAGCTCATTGACAGATGTGCAACATGCATTAAAAAGTCTGAGCCCCTGAGAACGGAGCAGCAGCTGTTTGGCTCTTACAACAGTACTTTGTGAACTGGACCGTGGCACGATGTTCACCCCAGTGTGAATCTGATGAGTGCACTGAATGTCCTCGCCAACGGGCTCAGGTGTTCCTCACATTGAATTCTATGTTCCACCGCTTGCAGGAGGCCCAGAGGTGTAGGATGTCAAGACTGTTGAATTATCAAGCTCCATCTGCCAAAAAGGCCTCATCCATCTATCACCTCTCGATGTCATACTGTGTGACTTTAACTAGTTCAGAAGAAAGTTATATAAGGGGGGACACTACAGTTGCATTAAGGCAATTATTTTTGATGTTATAATAGAGTCGAAGGTTTTAATGGAGGGGATTTTGGATATCTCTTTTTATCACTCCATAAATCAAGTCAACGGCCATAAAAAAATACATTTTTGCCATGTTTTTAGGAATAAAATGTGATATAAATCAGGCTATGAATGATATATGAACAATCCCCTCTGTAAAAACCTTCAGAATATAGATGGGAATGAAACTTGGAAAGTTTGGTGTATGTAAGTGTTACTGAAGTGGAGATTTCTGACTCAGATTGAGAAAAACCTTTAAAGATATGTACTGTAAAATTCCATATATTTTGCAAGACACTGCAGGGGAATAGGGTAAAATATTTTAACTAATAGATATCACCGTGAAACTTCCCCAGTTGATTACTTACATTAAGACAATTATTTTTTTTATTACAAGTTTTCTGAAATGTTATGTTTAAATATGCAAATTAGTTGTTATATTTATTAAATATGCGCTAATTTACATACATTTCTACAACAGAAATCTGAACATTGGATAAAGCCAGGTTCAAAATTATTGTTTCATTTTGTTGACATATTAGAGTCAAATGTTTTTACAGAGGGAATTTTAGATATCTTTTTTCATCAATCCATAAATTAGAAAATACTGTCAAAAGCCATAAAAAAAATCTATTTTCACCATGTTTTTAGGAATAAAATGTTCTATAAATCAGGCTATGAAGTATATATGAACAAATCCTCTGTAAAAACCTTCAGAATATAGATAGGAGTGAAACTGGAAAGTTTGGTGTATGTAAGTGCTGCTGAAGTAGAGATTTCTGGCTCAGAGTGAGAAAAACTATAAAGATATGGACTGTAAATTTCAATAAATTTTGCAAGACACTGCAGGGGGATAGGGTAGAAATATACTTCTACTAATGCTACTAACTAATAGATATCACCATATGCAATTAACTTTTGGGGAATTTAGGAAAAATCTACAGACGCAAATAGACAAAGTAGTAAAATAAACACCTAAATGTGTATTGTTCATGTTTTCTTGTTATGGACGCAAAATAGCACAAAATCTCAAAATTGATCAGTGCATGAAAAAATGATGTTTTTGCCTGAGGTGTCTGGTCTAGGAATAAGTGGAAGCAGATGATGGAGTCTGATAACTCTTCAATTTCACCATTTTTATGGTACAGTCTGATTTGTAATAAGCAATTACACATTCAAAGACATTTTGCTCAGAGACATTTTATTATAAAAGCTCATACATTAATCACATTAATTAGAAGTTCATAGTCGACTGATGAAAAAGTTTTTGATTGATGGTTTCAATCAGGCCTGGCCAAAACCCACCGGGCTATGAGCTATGTTGGGAAAGTACGCGTTGTAGGCAAGGTGGTAAAATATTCTCTAATTTTTGTGACTACTTAAAAAGCACATTGATAACACAACAACGATAGTGAGATGTGTACTGTCTACAATACGTACTAAACTCATACAAGGCTGCAAAGTTGATGAGGAAATAACAAATGTAAACTTTAAATTCAAGGACCGACGGATAATTAAGACTCATTCATTGTTTAATTTTTGCAACAGAAGAGCTTGATGTGTGCATGTGTGTGTAAAACGAGGACGGTTGATGGCAACAGGAGGAAGAGGAGAGGAGATGCAGAGAAAGACTGTTGTGTGGGAGAGGTGTTGACTTGTTTGTTTTGGATCATGTGTCTCTTCAACAAATCATATCATCTTGGCAAACGACGGGCAGTGCAAACATGTCTGAATCATGAATGTCAAAATTTTTTTCCACTCTTGTTTTTCTTTTTTTACGGAAATTTCAACGAATCCTGTGATGTAATTTTCCCATCTAACCGCACTAATGCTGCGTGCCAGCCAGGAGTTGTGTGCGTGGATGTGGCCTATATTTGTGTGCACACAAAAATCAACCATTATGATTGACATGGTGGAGGATGGAGGGTTGCCTTGGAGACACAGAAACATAAAATGCCTCGCATTCACTCGCAAATGGAGAAAGCAAGCACACTCGCCTCCTTCTATTCATTCTTTGTGCTCACGGTTTGCTCCACATTCTGTCATCTCTCGTCCCAGAATCTTTTATCCACCATTTCACGCTCCATCTGCGCTGTCATATCCGTCACACCTTTATTTGTCTGCCACCTTATAGTCCGCTGACCTGTCTCCATATTTCATTTTCCCTGGCTTAAAACCACTCTTTCACAGTAAGCCCTCTGTGCACCCCTTGTGCATCCCCACTTCACTTCTATATTTCACAGGTTTGACAGAAAGCATGTAGGTCACACATCAATCTTGTGTAACTTGTGCCATCTGGGTGCAAAGCTTAGACAAAGTGAAAGGCCAGACAAACAAACACACAGCACTGGATGCAGCATACCAAAAAAAAAAAGCAGTCGTCTCTGAAAATGTTGTAGCCATGGGAATACAGTGTAAACAGCAGCCGCTGTCAAAACTGGATTATTTATTCCTGTTCCTTCTGTCCAAGTGGTGTTGTTAAGGAGACGGGGAGCAGAGCATGCTGGTTGAAGACGATGATTGGAGATCATCAACGCAACAGGACATAAAATCAGGTGCAGCTCAGGCAGGAAACGAGGCACCAAATTGATCACAAGGGGATCAGCGGGTTTGTTGAGTTTCTTTCTGATGTGTTTTGGTATAAATGTTCATCGCAGTATCTCCACTGACAGGCTGCGTGCGTATCTGGCCGAGTGGAGTTTGAGTTCATAGTAGGACTGTACAAAACTGTGGTAGATGAACATTGGGCAGCGCCAAGAGAACGATGCTGCTCACTACACACATCCCCCCGAGCACCCGGCCCCCAATTGTCACAGGGTAAACATCCTCATACCCCACTGTAGTCATGGAGATGATGACCCACCAGGCGGCCGCCGGGATGCTGGCGTAATCCGGGTTCTTTGCTCCCAAATCCAAGCCGTGCTCCAGCAACTGGATTGACTGGATTGACTGCGCCCGTGTGTTTGTGTTCAATAAACAACTATTTATTCCTGTTCTTCTGTCCAAGTAGTGTTGTTAAGGAGGCGGGGAGCAGAGCATGCTGGTTGAAGACGATGATTGGAGATCATCAACACAACAGGCAGGAACTAGGCAGGAACTAGACAGGCCAAATAAAATCAGGTGCAGCTCAGGCAGGAAATGAGGCACAAAGTTGATCACAGGGGGATCAGCGGGTCCGCTGGTTTGTTGAGGCAGGACCAGAGATGTTTTGGTATAAATGTTCACTGCAGCATCTCCACTGACAGGCTGCGTGCGTATCTGGCCGAGCGGAGTTTGAGTTCATGGTAGCACTGTACAAAACTGTGGTAGATGAACGTGATGGGCAGCGCCAAGAGAACAATGCCGCTCACTACGCACATCCCCCCGAGCACCCGTCCCCCAACTGTCACGGGGTACACGTCACCGTACCCCACCGTAGTCATGGAGATGATGACCCACCAGGCGGCTGCCGGGATGCTGGCGTAATCCGGGTTCTTCACACCTAAGTCCAAACCGTGCTCCAGCAGCTGGGCCAGAGCGCTGTATATCGCCATGGCGACGAAGACAAACACCATCAGCATGACCATCTCCCGGTAGCAGCGCGTGAGCGTCAGCCCCAGCGTCTGCAGGCCCAGGAAGTGCCTGGCCAGCTTCATGAGCCAGAACACTCGCAACATCCTCAGCACCCGCAGTATGACCCCGGCGACCCCGAGCCCGGCGCCCGGCATCCCCGCCCGGGCCAACGCCATGGTGATGTAGTAAGGGGTGATGGCGATCACGTCGATGATGTTCAGCGGCCGGCGGAGGAACTCCCACTTGCTTCTGGCCACCAGAAAGCGCATCACGCACTCTGCAGTGAACCAGCCGATACACACTGACTCCACTATCCTACAGAGGGGAGAGCAGAGGAGAAAAATGAGCTGTAAACAGGAAATGACAGAGAGATACGGATGATATGAGACACTGTTTGACTAATGTGAGGAAGAAGGAAGCAAAGGGGGTGATGTGAATTATGGGAAACAAGGAGGACATCTGACGCAGTTCAGAGTGGACACGAGTAAACAAAGACAGGAGGATGATTATACAGTAAGGACAGAAGAGGGAGGGATTAAAAACACTCAAAGAGAGACACACGCATGATTACCCCCCATTGATTAGCACAGCAAAGGCAATCAAACTGAATTAGAGTGAGGTGGTGCTTGTATTCGACATAGAAGCAATCAGGCCCAGCTAATAGCACACAGAGCCTAAGGATAACTACGTCAGCACAATTAGACAACAAAACCAAATTATAGAGCAACTGAGGGAATTGCATCATCTTCTGGCAATCGGAATCATGTTGACCCTGAGCATAAACTACACTTTTTAGTGATTACCTAACCACTGTGTCCGATCCAAAACTATATCCAGCCTGAGTGAACATAACCCGGCCTTATATAGAGAGAAAGGCTGCCTCGGGCTTCCTGGAGAGGACAAGCTGTGCAGAAAACATAATGTGTAGAGAGAGGTGCACTTTTTCACATTGCATCCAAAAAAACAAAACAACCATCAAGCAGTAGACAGAAGGTGATTCCTGTAATTCCTTTTTGTTTGCTTACCCTAATAGATAATCCCTCAGTGCACCTTCTATACTCTCAACTCATTACCCGCTGGAACATTATGAAGCCATATCTGTCATTTACCTGATATGTTTGTCCTTCTTGTGTACTGTGCAGTGTACACTAACCAAGCCAATAAAGATATTCAAATGAATTGTGAAGAGGAGGGGTGAAGAGGAGCATGCAGGAGGAAGACAGGGTGTTCTGTGTGTTAACACTTTTTGTAGATAAAATGGATTGTTTATTGATTTGGCTTCCTTGGGAGCTTGTCTGACATGTGAGCATCCTACTGTTTAATGTTGTATTGACCACTAAAGACAAGGATAGATGTAACTAATGAGTGTTTTCTATCATGGTTTTAAATATATTGCTTTAAAGTAACAGTTGATTTTGTTTACCCCTTAAATAGTAGAAAGAAATATCATATTGGGGCTAAAAAAAACGCTGGGAAATGACATCCATGCATCAACCTTCTGGGTATAAATGGATAGTGCGTTTTGTTTTTTTTTAAACAGAGTTTATTTCAGAATTTTGTTAATACAACTCTGACAATCCATTGCACAAACATGTTTGAACTGATAGATATCACACCCACCCATGACAATACCCAGAGGGCACAAAAAAAACAAGTGTACAAAAATTAATATAAATAAATAAATAAAATAAAATAAATAAACATAAATATAACATCAAATATATACACACATATCCTTTATCCATATACATATATATATACATATACATATATACATATATACATACATATATACACACATACACATATACATACATACACACATACATACATATACATATATATACACATACACATACATATACATATACATACACACATACATATACATACATACATACACATACATCAAACTTTAATCAGCCAAAAAGTTATCTGAGTCTAAGGAGTCAACACGACTAAGGAAAGGTTGCCAAATCAATGAAAACTTGTCGGCTGACCTTTAATAGTGACCCTTAATGGTATACCGGATTTTCTCCAATTTAATAAAATATAACATATCTCTGAGCCATTGTGCAAATGTTGGAGGGTTGCAATCTTTCCATCTAATCAAAATTTGTGCGCAATGAGTTTGACCGCTGCCTTGAACACACGAATGTATGAGATTCCCAAGTGTGTTTATTTATTTATTTGTCTTTATGTTTATTTACGCGACTTCATGCGACTGGCATGAAGTCGCTGACTTTTACGCACCAGATTTTAGAGCATGCAAGAATTTCATTGCCAACGACTGCTTATGCTGTATTTGTTGTGCACATGACAATAAGGATTTTTAAATATTAGTTGTTAAGAGCGTTTAATGACTTTTCCCAGTATATCTGTAATATCCCTACAGGTATAGGCTATAATAGTTTTCATTTGGAATAAATTACGCACATATATTTCAAATTATAGAGCATGCTCTAAAATCTGGTGCGTAAAAGTCAGATTTTCTAAACATTTAAGCAGCATCCTCATGAAAGAACCCTCCAAACTTACCTGTGCTCCTCCACAATATTCCTCTTGGCGGTGTCCCAGTCCGGCAGCGTGCTCGCACACAGCATGATCATGGAAACCAGCACAAAGATCACAGACACAGACGCCACAAGCTGCGCCAGAAGCGACGAGTTGGGCTCCTCGAAGGTCTTGCGCGTCTTCTCCATCCACTTGGCGCGTCCGGTGAGCGCAATCCGGTGCACCGGCTCCACCACCGAGCTCTGACGGGACTCGTCTACGATGATGTCCACGTCGGACATATCGTCCAGTCCGATCTCGGACATCCTGTCATCCAGGCGCTTCTGGCAACACGTGTCCAAGTGCACGCTCTCCAAACCCCAGTAGAGCATCTCCGTGTAGAAGGACAGCTCGCACACACCGGGCACGAACCGGAGTTTACCGGAGCGCACGTACAGCATGATGAACACAAACGCTTGCGCGTGGCGGTCGAAGAAGAACTCGTTCCGGTCGCGGTCGTAGTCGTCGCAGAGTTCTAGAACCTCTTTCTCGCTCGCGCAGGCATGCAGGCGGCTCACGCGCCGGAGAGGGAAATCCTTGATCACCTCTCTGGTGAAGGCGTACCGGGTTCCCCCCACGTTCAGCACGCAGATGCTCTTTCCGAACTTCATCTTGCTTCAACCTGTAAAACTATAACTCATCTTCTTCCATCACTTGGACACTTTGTTGTGGGGTGTCCACAGTGTCCCCCTGTGGAGATGTCCTCTGATGCGCTGAGCTCCTGTGGCTGCTGGATGGAGATGGAAACTCTCCTCTCCTCTCCTCTCCTCTCTGTGCAGCCTGTAGAAAGAGACTCTCTACTCCAGTCAGGGCGAGCCAATCCCATCAATGATGTCACATGCGCGCGCGCACGGACGCACGCACGCACTGAGAGAGAGAAACTCATACAGGGAAACGCACAAACTACTTTTTTTTTCGACATACTATACAATGACTTTTTTTTTTTTTTTTTTTTTTTTTTACTTTTTTCGACATACTATACTCTGACTTTTTTTTGTTTTTACTTTTTTCGACATACTATACTATGACTTTTTTTTACTTTTTTCTACATACTATACTATGACTTTTTCTTTTTCGACATACTATACTATGACTTTTTTTGTACATACTATACCATGACTTTTTTCAACATACAACTGTATACTATAACTTTTTTAAAATATTTTTTCATTATACTATAAAAAACAATATCAATACTAATACTACAAATAATAATAATAATGATGAAAACATAATCAATACTACTACTACTAGTAATAATAATAAAAAACAATACTACTAATAATAATAAAAACGATACTACTACTACTGCTACTACTACTACTAATAATAATAATAATAAAAACAATATCAATACTACTACTACTACTGCTAGTAGTAATAATAATAACAACAATATCAATACTACTACTACTACTACAACTACTGCTACTACTGTTGCTACTACTACTTCTACTACTACTAATAATAATAAAACCAATATCAATACTACTACTACTACTACTACTACTACTGC
>CAKAOH010001480.1:0-39307 GCA_916701665.1 Sebastiscus tertius | reverse complement strand
GACTACTACTACTACTAATAATAATAATAATAATGATAATAATAATAATACAAACAATATCAATACTACTACTACTACCAGTAGTAGTAATAATAATAATAATAATAATAATAATAATGATGATAATAATTATACAAACAATATCAATACTACTACTACTTCTAGTAGTAGTGGTAATAATTATAATAAAAACAATACTACTACTACTACGACTACTACTACTTCTGCTACTACTATTACTAATACTAATAATAATAATAATAATAATAACAATATCAATACTACTGCTACTACTACTAATAATAAAAAATACTACTACTACGACAACTAGTGCTGCTCCTACTTCTACTACTACTACTAAAAATAATAATGATGATGATAATAATAATAATAATAATAATAATAATAATATCAATACTACTACTACCAGTAGTAGTAGTAGAAGTAATAATAATAAAATCAATACTACTACTCCTTCTGCTACTACTACTACTACTATGAATAATAATATAGACTAATTAATATAAAGTATAGATAAAATTTGTAAAGGTAACAGTGCGCGTGTGTGTGCGAGTCTGTGCGCGTGTGTCTGTGTATGTGTGTGTGCTCGCGTGCGCGTCCCCCCCCCTCTCTCTACGTCACCAGTCGTAGGTTTGGTGGTTGGTGGTTGTTTCGGGTTGATCGGACCTCTTTTCTTTTGGCTGCTGTGAGTTCAGCTCTCTGTCTGGTTGTAAACGGTGTAAACGGAGCTGCTGCTGCTGTGTGTGAATCCTTTACAGGAGGAGGAGAGGAGGAAGAGGAGGGGGGGCTCATTTAACCAACAAAAAAACACATCTACAACACATCCGGAGTCTCGACGTCTGATCTCACCTTTTTACCTTTTTTACTGTAATTTATTCTACATTTCCTCTGTAGTTTATGGTTCACGTTACCACTCCGGGAGGGCAGAGAGAGAGAAATGGCGGCCAACATGTACCGGGTCGGAGGTATGTAATGTCAGTCAATGTGTTTTAATCAAACTGATCAAACATTCACATCTTTACATCCTCACTTTACACAATAATGCGGCTTCTTTATTGTTATTATTATATGTGCATCTGATAGTTAGACTGCTCCTACACACACAGAGATGCTTTAAACTGGAGCAGGAAGGTGATAATTGCTAAATATTTGGGATTCAAAATGGGTCAGGCCTCTGTTCGCTGTCTGTGGCCACAGCAACAGCAGCAGCTAGCATGCTAACTAGCTCACAATGTAAACATATTTCTATATTGTTGGACATCTTTTTTGGGGACATTTGGGGACATTTTGACCGAGGACAGGATGATGGACACACTTGGGGACTTCTCGACTAGACATGTGCCTTGTAAAGGTTATTAAAAATGTTACCACAGGCTGTCTGAGGCTGCCTTTTGTATTTGCCTCTTCTGGCATGCAGCCATTTAGTACGAGTCCTTATTTAGCTAACTGTTAGCATCATTAGCTAACCGTTAGCATCACTGATTAGCATTAGCTCGTTTTACATTAGGAGGAAAGCATCTAATAAGAGAGTCTTGGTAACATTAGACACTGGGTATTGCTCTATACACTTTACATATACATTATACTATACACACTGTCCAGCTGCATTCACAAACTTAATTAATTAATTACCAAATTGGCTAATCACTTAGCTAGCTTAGCTTGTTAGCTAGTAGTGTACTGGAATTCATAATATTTGTCTGCATTCATGGCGTCGCTGTTTGAGTTGATTAAACCTTTTATTCACATGTATTTCCAATCTACATTAACGCTGTGATTAAGAGTACATGTTATAGATGCTTGACACATCACTTAAATAAGCATTAAGCATCTTATTATAGTATATTATTGGTGACATATCAATGTTAAGGTTTATCAGTTTGTTGTCCATATGGTCACCTTAAGCTGCATTCAAGTGCTCTTTGGAAACTGCAGCTCATAGAACTTTAAAAGCTTGCTTTGGGTTTTTTTTTTATTGAATTTTACATATATACATATATATACACACATACAGACAGACTAACCATATTAATAATTAAATTATACAATAAAATGTTTATTCAGAATTTCAAAGAAAGAGACAGATATGACATTTCATGCATTTCACATATCTAAACAAATAAAATGAAAGATAAGACAAAATAAATAAATACCTCAGAGAAGAACAAAAAAGAAATATTACACAACAACACACAGTAATTTCAACAACAGCACTCTGCAACACTCAGCAGTTTCAATTTGACTGTGCCCCTTGAAATCCAAGAAACTCCAACAAATGTTTCCAAACATTAACTTAAAGCTTGTTGGTTGCATTTTGTCTTTATGAAATAATAACACATTTTGAAAATAGACTTTTGGAAATGTTGCAGCTACATACATATATAGCTAGTCCTAATTTGTGCAATTTAAAGAGAAGAAAATACATGTCAAGGGCTGCAATTTATTCTCTTTAAATAATATGTGGATAAACATATTTTGAATCCAGTGTAGGACAACTGTGATATTTATATGCACTGACTGAATGTCAAACCTTGTCAACTCTGAAATATTCACCTCTTCACTGACTTGTGTGTATGTGCCTGGTGCATGGTAGTTACAATATTTCAGACAGCACTTGAAGGCAGCATTTGCCATGGACTGAACTTTTCCAAAGTTGCTGTATTTTCTGCTCAGGTAGAGTTGAATAAGGCTGGATTTCTGTATCCCTAAGCTAGGTGCAGTCATTTTTATGCTGATTTTTTTTTTGATGAGCAGTGTAAAATACGTAAATATGACTAAAATATGTCCTTGTCTTCAATGTATTTATCTTACAAAATCTTAACGGTGTGGTGACTGTCTCACAGGATGTGAAGACCTTGCAGTGCACCTATAATTGCCTTCGCTTTGACCTGTTTAATTATTCTTTTGTGGTACGTTCTCATTACAATTACCCAGTTTATTAATCATGGCTGGGATGATATACCTATCTTCCGATTCGATGCTATGGCGATACTTGAGTGCCGATTCGATATTACGATTTATTGCAATTTTTAACTTTTTTAACACTAGACCATGGGAAAAAATTAAATCATACACTACTAGGGACATTTACTTAGGAAAAATGTTAGATTTTTCAACATGTATGTAGTCAGAGATGTCCTGAAGTTAAATATATCAGTCATTGTCAGGCATTATTATTTTTTTCTCATTTTCCTCACAAATTAGTGGTATTTTCTTTTTAATTTATAAGGGAATCTTATTTCCATATATGCATTTTGTGTATACAGTTCCCTTTGTTAACACCCTGTATACTTCTATTAACTTCACCAAATCCGTCGTTAGCTCTCCCCGTCAGCTCCGTTCTCTTTATACATCTATGGTCAGCTCCATCGGGGCCATTTGGATGCATTTAACATAAATGTCAGTATATGGGTACTCTACAGTTGTAGCGGAGATGAGAGTGACAGCTGGCTCTCTAGCCATGATGTGTAGCTCTGCTTTTCCTGTCAATGTGTGAAACCCAAAGTGTTTCAATACTTTACTGGATGTGTAGTGTTTACCACTTTGGATTTAAAATGTGAAGGTGCATGTCGTATCCACGTGCCGTTTTCTACTTTTTTGTTTTGGCTCGCTGCGGCCGGCTGCGGTTTGTTTTGGTTGACAGATACGGAACGGATATGACGTTACGTTACTCAGACTACAACATTAAAAGCGGTAACTTCCTTCTACCTCTGCATAGACTCAAATGAAGCAAATATATCGATTCTGGCATTAAAAATCTATTTCAAATCGTGGGGGAAAAAATCATGATACATCTGTTTTTTAACCTCTTCCTCTAGATATAACAGTTGCTGATAGTCGTGCTTTTCTTTACATTTACACAGATATGCTTCTGGTTTTGGCTCCATGGTAGTATTGAACTATTAGTTGCTCAATGCTGTCAAACTATTAAGCAAGGAATCTCTGTCCGTGTGTCCGTATGTCCTTTGCATATCTCGAGAACTGCTCATCTGATCTACTTCACACTTGGCGGGTGTATTGCTGGGGACCCCAGGAAGGGCTTTGTCGAATTTGGTGAAATAACGTGGCACGTTCAGTACGCCTATTTGGAAATGACCTTCGCTAAGTGTATTTCTAACCACGAGTGATTTCGACTTGGGTGTGTTTTTCAGGGGTGGATTTAGAGATTTGGGGGACCCAGGCAAACACCATCTTGCTTTACTTTCCCCCCTCTCTCTAACTGGGAATGCTGGTATTGGCAATTGTAGAAGAAGTAGGCCTACCCAGAGCTATTTTTTCTGAAGTAAAACTATTAACTATTAATAGTAAAGCTATTAATTCTGCACAGTGAAAGTCCTGCATTCAAATGTTTACTTCAAGTTAAGAGTGAAGGAGATATTATCAGCACAATGTACTTACATTTGCTTAATGTCTGTTCAAGGTGGAACTTTCATTTCTAATATGATGCTGGATAGTTTAATGAATAATAATGCATTGTATTTGAATTGTTATATTTTGTGAGTCAAATCTGAATCTGCAAGGTAACCAGTAACATTTCTCTGTCAGGTAAATATAGTACTGCAATACTAAGTGCTTTGGGGGCCTTTTCTAAGTTGTTTCGGGGTACAATGCGTTAGAATAGTAACATAATTCAATATTTTTCATATATAAACATCACAAATCTATAGCTGTTGGGGGTCCCAAGCAGTTACCTACCTTGCCAAACAGTAAAGTCTGTCCCTAGTGTTTATTTCTGTGAACCAGAGTGTATTTCACTGGTGTTTCTGACCTCGAGTAGCCGCGACTTGTGTGTGGATTGCAACTATGTCATGGCAGGTGTATTGCTGAGGACACGGGGAAGCTCAGTGTCGAGTGTGAAGTTGTTTGTATGAGCGGTTCTCGAGAAAGATGCAAGCATCAACACCTCAGGCCAAACATTTGGCGCGCTCTGAACTGGCATGTTTTGAACGGGGACTGCACTAGTACTTAAAAAATGACAGAAAACACTACTCTATGTTACTAAACCAGTGTCCTGTTCTTTAGCATACTTTTTAGTGAGCTGGGAATGGGATAGTGGTTGCAATATGTAGATAAATGTACACTCCCTGGCCACTTTATTAGTGTACACCTATACAATTTAATGCAATCCAATACAACAAATATGCCACAAATTCTACATTTAGGAAGATTATGATGTTAAGCTTTGTTGACATCGTCAGAGAGGGGTTAATTCATCTGTTTCTAAGGCAAATTCATCGTTACAGTGAAGTGATCAGTGTGTGTTTTCTGTTGCAGATTATGTATTCTTTGAGAACTCCTCCAGTAACCCATACCTGATCCGGCGGATAGAAGAACTCAACAAGGTACTGAAGTGTTTGTGTGTCACTTTTTGTGTGTGTGTTTATGCTGTTTAATGCCTGAGGGTGAATAGCTAGGATTCCTTGCTGTTTACATCCCCACCCCCCATTTTGCAATGTTGTGTGTGTGCAATTTGTGACTAAAAGTATAATGTGATTGAACCGGACAGGTGTTTCTCAGTCTCCTACCTGCCGTTGATATCACAGGACACACCTATGGGAGTGTATTGTAATGAGCATTTCAGGAGCTCACATAGCTTTGTACTAAACGTCAGCTCAACACCAGCTTTGAAAATCAACAATGTCTTTTCTGCCGATGTTTGATCATTAATAGTGTTTCCTGTTATTTCCTAGACGTGTGTCACATATGTCAGTTAAGAACAGACCAAAGTTAACTTTTGGTTAAATACGACACAAGCATCTTTAACGGGCGTGTCAGAAAAGCCTTTCCTGTGTTGCATTTGCAAGATAGTCAGATGAATGCATGCCATTATCAGATGGTGTGGGTGGGAAGATGTCAGCTTGGTCGGTATCCGCCCAGGAGACAGTGTTGTTATCATAAGTGATAAACGGATAGACAAAATAACAGGAACACCCTGCAGCATGATGCAGTGTAACACCTAGGGATGTTAATAATTAACCGTTTAACCGATTAACGTTATCGGTTATAAGTAACGTTGGTAACAAAGATGGGTCTGATGAGTTTTATTTTGTTTCTGTCGAGTTTGAATGAAGTGCGTTTTAAGGTAAAATGACTGATTCTGTCAGTGGAGTGTGGTGGCTTTGAGGAAAGCATATTAATTGTATGTTTTGTACATTAAGAGATTATTATAATTGTCCAAATCCCTGTTGATTTTATTTAAAAAATATCCGCCCAGTTGTCATGTTACCATCACTGCCAATCGGAGCTGGGGACGATAAATACCTGTGACTACTGCAGAGTCATTTGTGCTGTGAATGAATGCTGATTGTAACCTTTCCCACTGAAGACAGATGCCAGATGTTAGTGGGTGTTTGTGGGGTTTTTTTGTCCAGTAGGAAAGGGGCTTCATAATGTTCTTTTCTTGTTGAGGCTGAAAGAGGTTGATGCAACTTGGTGGACATTTTTGTGGCTGTAGTTTATGTTGGTGTTGCACTGTATTGCAATATATTATGAGGTGTTCCTGTTCACTGTCATTAATCTGCTCTTACTAGGGTTGCTCATTTTGAAATATTTTCTTGACCGATAACCAACCCTTGTTAACCGATTATTAACCGTTTACTAACAAGATTTGTGCCTCGTGTCAGCTGCAGGACCACAACAGATATTCGCTGATGGGAGTCCCCAGTTCACCCGTCCAGGAGTGTTAACTTGGCAGCCACGATGCTGCGTGTAGTGTCGCGAGCCACTTTCCCAGTAAAAGTCTCCACCGCACATTTAGTTTAGTTAAGTAGGTTGTCAGCTGTGTGTCTGCCCGGCATAAAGATACTTTGTCTGCCTGGCATAACTTTAGCGAGTGGCCAACAGTGTGTGTATTTGTGCTACATTAGCAGCTCTAGCATTGCCGGAGGTTTGCCGCCGCACACGTAGTCTGCGTAACTTTAGCGAGTTTCCATCAGACCGTGTGTTGGCGGTGAGTGTGAGGTTGTTAGTGGCGTTATAGCTGTGAACGTAGGTGTAGCAGTGTGTGTGTACAGTTTATTTGTCGGTGAATAAATGCGACGAAACTACAACTCCTTCCCTCCGCTCAAGCGAGCCAGAGGCTGGAGCCGACTTCCTGTATCCTGTAACTCCGGCTCCTGCTCTTAAGGTGGGCTGTTAAGGTGGACCAGTGTTTCTCCTTAAAGTGACGAGCCGCTCAGCTTTTGAATGAATTATTAACATTTCTTTTAACCACTTTAACCGATCGCGTTAATCAGTTAAAATGCTTAATGTCGGTTAACGGTTAAACGATTAATTATGGACATCCCTAGCTCTTACCTACAAGCTCCCTCGAAAAGCAGCAGAAGTTGGAAGCGGTTTTCTCAAACCTCATACCCCCACATCAATTCCCTCTTCATCAGTCACGGAATTTAATACTGGCTGAGTCTTTAAGCTTGTCGTCCTAATTATCCAGCTAGACAAGTCAATCAATCATCCGATCAAAAGCGGTGTTCCCGCCCTGGTCAGCCTGTCATAGCAGCATAGCTTGACGAGCACACAAAGGAGCCCGAGGTCTCTTGGGAAATTAGAGGTTTTGTGCCAGGAGGTGTTGCCACTGCTTTCAGTCAACCTGGATCCTTCTACTCTCTCTGTTTCAGACGGCCAGTGGGAACGTGGAGGCCAAGGTGGTTTGTTTCTACAGAAGGAGAGACATCTCCCACAGCCTCATCCAGCTCGCAGACAAACATGCAAGTGAGTAGCATCTCCTGTCACACACTTAGACAAACTTTTTGTTCAGGTGTCACGTGTGAATGAAAGTCCCCTTCAAGCAACTCAGTGTAGTAGGAGACAATTTCTTCAGAATCTGTATAATATTTAACATCAAACACAAATGTAGAGCTGAAACAATAACTCGACTATAGGGATGCCAGGCTACCATAAATTTAGTAGTCTATACCAACACCAGTGAAATTCCACAATGCTCGATACCACGGTAAAAAACAAAGAAAACAATAAATCCCATTTACTTCAACATCCACTTCTCTATTACCATTTGCATATCGTTTTTTGTTAGGAAGTTAAACAGGTCATAATTCCCTCTCTATTATCTATTTTATATTGCTGTGAAAACATCTTACATTTGAACACATCATGATAACGTTAAAATCTACCTTTGCCAAATACTCATTTCACTGAATAGAGCCTGAACGCATCATAATGTGATCAATGGAACCTCCCATGTTAAAATCAGCAGGACGGGAGCTAGTTAATATTAGCTATTAGCAGTCGGTAAGCAGCACAGTCCTTCACGGAGCAGCACCGTTGACAAGCTAACTTAAACTAGCTCTTGTCCTGCCTGAACGCATCATAATGTAACTCAATGGAACCTCCTGTTAACATTAGCTGTTAGCTTCGTGCAGTACCCGGATGCGTAGGTAGTGAGTTTACTGCGTCCGAAACACATTTTCTATTGCCGTTATTCTCGAGTCCTGACGGTACCTACGGTACCTGTGGCACTGTAGAAAAACAAGTACGTCACATTTTTAGAATTTGGAATCAACTTGGTACCGAAGTATTGGTTCTCGGATAACTATTTGGCAACAATTTGGATCATTGTTGCCAAATAGTTTAGAAGAAATCCTTTCTTCTAATTCATACAAAAATGTAAATATTTGCTGGTTCATAAAGTGGAGATTTTCTGCTTTTCTGTTGTAAATAGAATATCTTTTGGTTAGTCGATCTATCAAGAAAATAATCTGCAGATTAATCGCTAACGAAATTGATTATTAGTTGGAGCCGTGCTCAAATGTATTCACAATATGAAAAAAGCAGCAAGTTAGTGCTGTCCACAAGTGAAGCAATTCTTAGTCGACTAACACTCATACGATTTAGTCGACTAATTGATTAGTTGATTTAATCGACAGATCTGTAAAACTGAGTTTCTCCACAAAGTATCACACAAAAGCACCACTTTAAATCTTGTGTTTACCAGAGATGTGCTCATAAGTTTGTCATTCAGCATGAAAAAAGCATAAAAAAGGACTTGCCAGCTAAAGAAATCTTAGTTGACCAAGACCAAAACGACCGATTAGTCGAATAATTGACTAAGAGGGGGCAGTCCTACAACAAATCCTCATATTTGAGAAGTGAGAATTGGCGAATGTTTGCATCTTTACTTGATAAATGACTAAAATCATGAATCTATTATTCAAATTGTTAATTTCTTAATAGTCTGAATCTGTATGGTTTTCATTCATATTTACAGCCAGCTACAGTGAGGGAAAATATCATTATGGGCTTTCTGCTGCATGTCAGTCAGGCAGACGTTTCCAGCTGTGTCTCCTCTTAGCACGTCCTGTGCACATTGTAATATTTACCATCAACATGATTTATTTCTTTTCATGTCGACCACAGCTCCAGAGTGCAACTATTTATAGTCATTTATATATCACATTTATTTCTCAATTACTTATTACCGGGAGGAGAGAATTGGAGTGTGGCTGTATGAGGAGAAGAATGTAGGAAAGTAAATGGTTGTAATCACACCAACACCTGTTCCGTGTGGAAATTAAAAGCTCCCCTCTGCCAAAGCAATCATACAACTTTAAGGAGGACGAATGAGATAAGGAGTCAGCATCAGGACACCCAGTGAAGAAGAGTTTATAAAGTTCACGTGACTGACAATCAGCACTGACAGGAAAGACAGGAATGTATTGTGTTGCTAAGTACTGCTCTCTTTGTGTGGTCAAACTGTTTGTGGAAAACCAGTTTTGCTCATTTGGCAAAGACTCTGTAAACATCAAGCAACCTTAAGTACAGAAATATAAACTGTACAGTATGCAGGGACATATGCACTCTTCACAGCACGGTGCCAATTCCACAAGCTATTTGGAGTCAGTCGTCTACCAGCTGCTCGGCAGAAGACACAGAAACAACAATAAAATGTAGCACTGCCTGCCACTTAACACCGTAACAAAAAAAAAAAAACATAATTTATGGCTCAGATTAGTTCAGGAGGAAAACAAAAGGACAGTCAGTGAATCTGATTTGCAGGAATAAAGCGTGCAGAGTTTGTAGGAGTCAAAGCTGAAATGTCTGCACTTATTACCAAACTACAAAGAACAAAATGTTTTCTACAAGTTGAGATGCAAAAATATCAATCTGTTGCTCTGAATGTTTAAATTTCAGAAGGGAGCAACAATGTTTTGTTTTTGCATGGGAGCGCCGCGTATTTACGCTATGGTAAAAATGCCAGCAGCGTGATGAGGCGCCGAGCGTCTTTTCTGCGCCGAGTGCTGCGCGTTTGTATTTTTTTTTTTTTAGGGCGCCGAGTGTTGAAAAAATTTCAACTTTGGGTAAAATGCTGCGCTCGCCACTGTCACTGTTTTTACAAAGGGCGGGACAAATAGCCTACCACAAATACGTGATCAAATGTGTTTATTATTATTATTATTATTATTATTATTATTATTATTATGTGTATGTTGTGTATGTTGTGGCTTATTTTGTATATTATGCTATTGTTTTATTGTCTTTACTGAGGACTTAATGTTGTCCTCATGTCTGGAGCATTGGACCAAACGAATTTCCCCGTGTGGGATAATCGAGTTAATCTGAATCTGAGCCGAACAACCATATTCGCCGATATGTTTCCTCGCCCACAAAATCTCATGAACCCACATGAACGGCGGGTCCGTCCTCTCTCCCTACGTGCTTCAGCCTTCTCCTCATCCAGAGCAAGCCTTATCTGTGGAGCAAGCACCCTACCTTGTGCCGACCGGTGCCAACATGTGTACTTCCGTGGATATTACGTATCATAGCAACCAGATGCAACCAAAGCCTCTCAGCTGAAAAAACACTGCGCCTCCAAAGTGCTCCTAGCTGAGCGTTTTCAGAAGAGAGCCTGTCGTTGTCAGCTGGGGAAAAAAAGCTTTGTTAGACGCGGCCCCTTACTGGAGTTATTCTGGAGCCCTGTTTGCAAAATGAGTTTTGTCTATCATGCTGATTAATTATTGCAGCCAAATGTTGAACAACAGCTGTGGGCCAAACACAAGCTCTACAGGTAGCTAATGGGCCAGTTTATCTGAAAAAAATACACTTTCCAACCCTCATCAGTATCAAGCATGCAAATAGTTTTGATTTGCCAAGATTATAAGAAGAACATTGCTGCTGCTGCTCCCACCAAAACACAATACTAGTGAAAAGAATTGCTTTTGTGGCACTCAAAACATCCACAAATTTGATTTGGGAAAAAAAAAACGTCTTCTTTTACCATTCGTACCTCACAGTATTTGAATATATACATTTACTCATCCACTGCTATCTTGCTGTAATGAATTTAGCAACCGGTCACTAACCTCAGTGCGAAATAAGAGATGGACTTCCTGTAATTGCCTTCCAGTGGTTTGCAAGTGGAAAGCTTTCAATTTGAAACAGCAGCAGCAAAAAAAAAAAAAAAAAAACCCTTTCAGTTTGCATTAGCTGTGTCTTTACACAGTAATTACAGCTTTAGTGTAGAGACGGAGAGCAGATCAGGAAACAGCGAGGCTGCTATCTGTTGGATAAAAGTAAGAACAGCAACATGAGACTATGTTACACTAAAATCTGAACATAGAGAGACTTTTAAAAAAGGTGAACCAATCAGAGACAATGCTCAGTTGTGCTTGTCGGAGGGCCGTACAGCGTCTGAAATCCCTCTGATGTTGGAATATGGGGGGGCTGTTTCCGAAAGTTTTTATTACTTTCAGAAATCGACAATGAGACGATTGGCCATGTGTGCAGAGGTTAGAAAGTAAGCAGGGTTTGAACTTCTCCCTCAAGCTCTCTTTCTACTTCCGTCACTTTTTCTGTGTGGAAACTAGTTACACACCATGAATGCCCTCATGAAAACACTGTCCAAAAGTGTTCAGTGTTCTTCCCATTTTTGCCCAGATGGCCATGTTGTTGTGTTAATATCTGTGAATTGGAATGATCAGATGAAGATGAAGATGAAAAATGAGAAGGGCCTTCTGTGTGTGCCCTCTTGACTTTACTCATTTACTTGCTTTCTTCTCTTCCGTTTCTCTTCTCGTGCACTGAGTCGTTTCAGCTGAACAGCCAATCAGAGTGATTTCTCTCACCGACGAGCTCCGCCGGCAATTCATCATGCTGAATCGGCCAAAAAGCCTCTGACACAGACGCTCACCGACGGCCGACCGTCGGCTTGGTGTGTCAGGGCTTTAAGAGTTTAGCTCTGACAGTGGAAAGGCACACTATACTTTGCAGCTAAGGGGCGGGTAATGCATGAACAGCCACACTGGAAGGCAGGGTGAAAAGCCGGCCGACCTCAAGAGGGGGAGATGTAATATCGTTTAAATATGCGGATAACGGCAAGCATTTTCTCCTGGAAGACATTCATAGGGTTGCACTCGGTTGTTCACCTGAAAAATTACATAAAATAGTCGTGTCAAGAATGAAAAAAAAGAGAGCTTGAGAGAGAAGTTGGCTCCTTTCTCACCTACGCACAGCTGGCCAATCACAGTGTGAAGTGGGTGTGAATATCAGGGGTTTCCGGAGCTAGTCGACCATCCGATGGACACCTGAACAGGCATACTGGCAGCTTAAAAGCGTGACATATGGGGACAGAGGAATCTGAGGCTCTGTAGGATTTTCTAACGGGGATGTGAAGCTGCCAAGACTAGAGAGTGAAAACAACTGGTGTTATAAGAGATAGTTGCCAATGACCGATGGTTATTTATTTATTATATAAGTATATGCCTTCACTGTGCAACACCGACTTCAAATGTTCATCTGCTGCATGTCATTATGTGCCGACTGGGCTGCAGCTAATCCAGTATTTATGGATGAACACAGTGTTGTTAACATTAAGTTTCTCGTAGCAGTCCTGAGGATAATAGCTTGGGCATCTTTAATGGATGGCAGCAATAGTTTGTGATTGCAAAGCCCTCGAGAGACATTTTACCAGCCTATTGTATTAGATCTGAAGACGGCACAGTTATGAGATGTCATTAAGTGTTGTTTTATGAAATCTCAGAGATAAATGGATGAATTTAGATGAAACCATTTGATAATCTGCTGGTCTGTGATCTATCACGAGTAAGCAACCGTCATGTTTCCTTGTGTCAATTTTCTTCAACTTGCCTCTGCGTCACATGAGTTTATAACATCATCATTTTCTCTCTCGTGTGCCTTTTTGCAGAGGAGTTGGAAGAAGAGAAAGAGAGCCCGATAGAGACAGACCTAACAGAAAAACAGAAACACCAGCTTCGTCACAGAGAGCTCTTCCTCTCCCGGCAGTATGAGAGTCTACCTGCGACACACATCAGGTACTGGACCCGGCATCTCATCTGCAGGCTGTGCCCATGGATGGTCACTCATCCAGCCATGAACTGACAAATCAAGTGCTGCTCACTTCCTGTATCTGTGTTTTACATGGTGCTTGTTCCCTCTCTCTCTCTTTCTCTCTCTCTTCCTATCAGGGGGAAGTGCAGTGTCGCATTATTGAATGAGACTGAAGCCGTTCTTTCATACCTTGACAAAGAGGTGAGCCAGAGAAAAGAACCTGACTTTGCTTGTTTCAGACTGTGTCACAGCAGGTTCAGTTGTACTTTATATGCTTTTCCAGGCTGCTCTCATACACCGTTTGTAGCTATACCTACGACAAGTAATGCACTGCAATTTGTATATATCCCACAAAATCAATTTGTATGTAATCCACGTAATCGTGAACTAGGAAGTATAAGAGAAGCGCAAATTTAGGGAGGACGTCGGAGAGGATGGGTGGGTCTAAAAGACCAGACTTTCGCCCAGGAGACCACTGTTGGTACCCTGTGTGAAACCAGAAGTCAACGTTGATTTATTTGTCACATAACTTCTGTAAGTAACGCCGCTTCCCGTGTTATTTTAACCCACATCACGTGTTTTTCCTAAACCTAACCAATTTGTTTCCTGTGAGGACGGAAGTTTATTTTGAAAAGACTGTATGCATGCAACAAGTGGAAATTGACACGTGTTGCTGGACATGTAAGAAAACGCACAAGAATTGTGGAATAACTTTTCATAAGATATAAGAACCGTTGTATTTGATTTATTTGACATATCAAAAATATTAGGGCTGTCAAAGTTTAAACAAATTAATGCAACTTGCAATTTTTAGGTTGTAGCGGGCTCAGTTGTAAAGTCATATAGAATATACTGGTATCATATGAAACTAGAAAGCCTAATGAATCCATTGGTCCCAACCATGTCATACTAGCTTGTCGCAAAAGAGGCTAAATAACACTCCAAAATTACGATAAATTTTGGTGAGGATAAACTGACTTGACTTCCAATAATGAATATATACATACGTTTGCATAAAGCAAGCATATTTGCCCACTCCCGTGATGATAAGTGTATTAAATACTTGATAAATCTCCCTTTAAGGTACATTTTGAACAGATGCAAATGTGCGATTAATTTGAGATTAACTATGGACAATCACGATTAAATATTTTAATCGATTGACAGCCTTAAAAATATATGTATACGATATGTTGGCTTTTTCATATATCAGGTGTCAACTAAAAATGACTTTCATTGTTGATTAATCAGCTGATAAAAGCAGTGATAAATGTGCAGTACAATTGTATAACACCTAAGATGATGGTGTCAGATTACTTGTTTTGACCAACCAACACCTCAAGACTAAAACTATTACATTAATTATCACATAAGACAAAGAGAGCAGCAAATCCTCACATTTTGCTGCCAGAGTATTTAAGGACTTTTTGCCTTGGCTAATCAATTATTCATATCAGCTCTAGAAAAGTCCAATTTTTGCAGCAGTTATTATCTTCATTTCCCACTAAAGCTTCACCTTCTTATTTTTATTTTTAGCATGTTACTGTTTTTGCAGATGTTACAGTAAAGATTATTCTGTTATACAACAGCTGGAATTTACAGGTTTACCAGCAGAATTTCTTGCCGCTCTTTCATCCTTCTTTTCCAACCAGGAAATTCAAGTTTAAGGTTCAAATGTATAATGTAGAAGTTTGACTTTCTTTATTAAAAACCCTGTGGCTTAAAAGCTGATTGGTGTGTTGTTCTCTTCAAGGATACGTTCTTCTACTCGCTTGTGTACGACCCCACACAGAAGACCCTGCTGGCCGACAAAGGAGAGATCAGAGTGGGACCGCGCTTTCAGGCAGACGTACCTGAAATGCTACAAGAGGGTCAGTCAGAACGTGGGATTAATTTCATTACGCCTACAGGTTTTTACATCCAATCACAGTAATGATGTTCACAAATAAATCAGACAATCCACAGGCAACTTAGTGTTTTCCCCACAGTTGTGGTTTTGACAATAGATGTATGTACGTAGATACCGCATTGGCACCTTCAACCCGTTACCTGCCATATTGGGGAGGTCATGACTGGCCTGAAAACACATTCAAGTGAATGGGGGAGCTGCCTGTTTTTCTGGCTAAAAAGCATTATAACATTTACATTTCTCAACTGATTTCAATGAGTCATTTTTATATTCAAGGGTTTAACATTTATGTGGAGTAGAAAAAGAAAGTGTTGTCTCCGGTTACCTAAAATCTTGATACTAGGCTATGATAGCTGCAAGACGCTCAAAAGAGTGTTTATCAACGTTGGCTATTTTAAGTGGTGGAAAATAATTCATTTTGTTGAGAGTTAGCGTTGCTGTTCTAAAACCCAAAACTAAACATCAGCTTTATTGTTTGACATATTAGATGCATATCTTAAATTTAAAGTATTAAACACAATATTATGTTAGACATGAAGATCTATATGCTAACATCAACTTTGGTCGAGGATTAGCTAACAATAACAAACGCTAGCTAGCTCTTATGATGACCTACGGAAGCAAATGTTTTGTAAAGATGTAACTGAAACTGTAATGTTGATGATGTGTAAAATTCTTGAAGGAAAATGTGTTATGAGACTTTTTAATAGCATATTAACAGACAGTCAGACCGGCCGGTGATCCACGAGCCGGAAGCAGAAACGTGAAGTTACTGAACCGTTAGTCACCAAAAGTTTTTTTTTGTGGGGGGGGAATCTAACCTCCAGTACTCCACGTAAGTTATAAACGCTTGAATATAAAAATGATTCATTGAAATCAGTTGAGAGATGTAGGATTCATAGTGCTTTTACCCAGAAAAAAACAGCAGCTCCCCCATTCTCTTGTATGTGTTATAGGCCAGTCCTGACCTCCCCAATATGGCGGCGACGTTGATGTACGATCCAAAGATCAATGCGGCATCTACGTATATATATCTATGGTCTTGACCAGTCTTGAAATAAAATCCTGAGCGCTCTTTGTCCGAGACAGAGACAAGACCGAGTAAAAATGCAGTTGATGACGAGACAGAGACCTTCAAAACACGTTCTTGAGACCGATCTCGAGTGCTACAACACTGGTCCCACCTGACCTGTCTTGAAGTTTCTCTTTGGAGGGCTTTACTCTATTAATGGAGACAGCAGCTTTTCCACTTGTTGAAGTAAAGTAAAGTCATCTGTTGTAGGTTTAGTTGGAGTTAAAGCACATGATTGTCACTCCTTGTTTATAGAGTGTCCACGCTTGACATGAACAATGTATGATGTTGTCTCATGACTTGATTTTAAGCCTCTTTGACACATGCAGCAACTAACTAACTGGAGTTATTATTACAAAAAAGTTGACTTGGCAATCAGCTACCTCACAGCTTGAGTAGGGAAAAGTAATTTATTTTCTTGCCAGTATAAACAAAAGTGGTAAAATGTCTACGTGCAGCATGCTCATTAGAGATTTGGGGGTTTTAATTTTGCAGCTTTTTGCAGCTTGTAGAGCTGAAAAACGTTCTATTTATCTTGGACAAAGGAGATGGAGCTACCACCACTGTGCATCGAGATGAATATGTACACAGTTAATAGTGGAAGAAACCGGCCGTTTTGTCTTCCGTCCAGAACCGCTATATATAGTTTGTGGACATTTACAGATGGTAGCAGATTGTGTGCAGAGTTTAAACTACTAGCTCTACCGGAAAAAGTTATTACGGCAATTTCATGGGTTGATGATCTTGATTAGAATATCTCACAAATAACCAAATTATTGTTCAGTTTCTTCTGTGTTCAAGCTCCCGCTCTGTCTGTAAGCTGTTGCCTCTGTGTGTCCTGCAGGTGAGGCAGATGACAGGGACCAGTCCAAGCTGGAAGAGAAGCTGTGGTATCCAGAGTGTCCGCTCACCAGCAAACAGATAGACCAATTCCTAGTGGTGGCACGGTAAGACCTCTCGCCTCTGACCTCTACACTTACAGGATGTTATTAACTTGATTCCTCTACAGCTGCAACTACTCACTAAAGCCAAGTTCACACTACACGACTTTCAAAGTCGTCAGACCGCTGTACTGTTTACACTACACAACTTGCAGTCTTTTATCATGAGTCTTTAAGTCGTTGTGGTTTTCACGCTACGTGACTGACCGGCAACAGGTCACACACTACAAGATCTTTAACCGATGAGGTCTCCAAACTACGTTTTGTCACAAAAACACACGCGAGAAGTGACACAGGCGTAGTCATGCATGTTGATGTTGTTGTTGTTGGTACACGTGTTCACATAATAGCCTGTTCCCACACGTCTTAATATGTAGATCAGCCTCTCGGCTTGCGTCTTTTAACAGTTCACACATGACGCTTGAGCGGTGAGCCAGTGCGGATTTACTTCTGATCTGTGGCTTTTGTCGGGGAGATCCAAAAACTGTCTGTGAGTGTAAAATCAGGACTAAAGTCCTGTAGTGTGATCTAAGCATAACAGACAGATGGAACAATTCATATTAAGAGGATCCGAACCCCCACTGCAGACAAAGCTTACATTATTCAGCCATATTTTCCTCTGTTTATGGATGGTAACGCAAATATGATCGTTCAAACGTAATAAATGCACATTGTTGTTATGTTGAGGGATAGCTGCAAAGTTTGACCCATTATTTCTTTTTAGTCTTCAAAAAATATATGTGGCTTTATCATAGTTTATTCTGAATATAGTAAATTGATGAAAATTGCATTAAAATATGTAGAATCCTACCAAACCAAACCACACCAAACATTTTTTGTTTTATTCTTATCTTTTTTTTGTCTGTATTAAAGTTTTTTTTAATTTTTTATTTTATTCCACAACATGTAAAGCATCTTTGAGAACTTTGAAAAGCGCTATATAAATCAGATTTATTATTATTATGAACGAATCAATCAGCCTCATGTTCTCTGATAGTTGTACCCCGGTGGTATGAAGCAATATGATGCTTCATACCACCGACCACCGACTTCTCCTCTTTTTAGCCTCCTTGCTTCTGATGAGGATGTGTAATTATGCAGCAGTGAACAAATCTCACTCATATGTCGGCGTTTGTGTGTCATTTCTTCAGGGCGGTTGGGACCTTTGCTCGAGCGTTGGACTGCAGCAGCTCAGTTAGACAGCCGAGCTTACACATGAGTGCAGCTGCAGCGTCACGAGATATCACACTGGTGAGTTGGACAACAAACACAAAGGCACACTCACTCTGCAGTACCCGATCGTGACTTAAATGATAAACCCCCTCCTCTCTGTGTCCCATTTGTTGTAGTTCCATGCGATGGACACGCTGCATCGCCATAATTACGACCTGTCCAGTGCACTGAGTGTACTGGTCCCAGCGGGCGGCCCGGTGCTCTGCAGGGACGAGATGGAGGAGTGGAGCGCCTCGGAAGCCGCCATGTTCGAAGAGGCACTAGAGAAATACGGAAAAGACTTCAACGACATCCGACAAGACTTTGTAAGTGTGTGTTTATAAAATGAGCAACAGAAATATGGTAGTTTACAGAACTGCCATAGTTGTTTGATTTAATCATTTTTATGTCACAATAACAGAAATGTAGTAGTCAAAACGAATACCAGTGAAATTCCACGATGCGCAATACCAATTAAATGCCACGGTAAAAAACAAAAGCAAAACAACAAATCTCATGTACTTCAACATCCACTCCTTTATTACCGTTTGCATACTAGTCTTTGTTAGGAAGTTAAACGGGTCGTAATTCCCTCTATTTCATATCGCTGTGAAAACATCTCCTTCAAACAACTGGATCTATTCAAGTTTCCTCCCAAAAACGACATCTGAACACATCATGATAACGTTAGAGTTTACCTTCACCCAATATTTTTACTGACTAAAGCCTGAACATCGTAATGTAACACAATGGCGAGAGCTAGTTAACGTTAGCTGTTAGCAGCCGGTTAACAGCACCATCCTGCACGGAGCTAACATCTAACGTTAACTAGCGCTCGTCCTGACGATTCAATACGGGTTTGTTGTTCGCAATGTAGCATTATCAGGGATTTCATAGGGGCGATAGTGAGTTTACTGCTTCCCAAACACATTGTCTATCGTCCCCGGGACAACGGGATGCCGTTAATCTTGATCCCTGCTCCTTACTCCCTGTTCAGGTAATGTCAGTTAAATCCCCCCTCCTGCCTGTTTTTTGGTTAACGTTCTTTCTCAAATAGAGAATGGAGGTGTGGTTAATAGTCAGACGTAATTCATCACCACGGCAACCAGATTGCATCGTTTTTCAACCCAGTTTAGATGAATTTACTGTCTCTCAGACCACAAATGAGACAAGAATTAACACAACACACCCACTTTCTCTTACTCGCTCTCTTCTTGACCGTCTCCTCCTGGCGAGGCGGTCGTCTGGCTGCTGCTGCACCGAGGAGCCGCACCGCCGTACGCCGGCCAGAGCGCACTGGAGGACGGATAGACATGTTGCAGAGGTCCGCCGGTTGAAATACCGTTTCAAAGCACCGTCCTCCAGCACCGGCCGCTCTCGCCTCAGCCCCCTGCACCGACACCGCACCGATGAATTACGTCTGACTATTAACCCTGCCCCCCATTCTCTGTTTGAGAAAGAACGTTAACCAAAAAACAGGAAGTAAAACTGGCTGGAGGGAGTCTTTAAGCACATAATCGCGAGTGAAGCAAAAAGCAGAAGTTGTGTATTTTAGTGGAAAATGTGTCTTTTTTTAAACTAACTTAGCAAATAGATGCACAGTGGAGAAGTTTGATTGTGCTGCCGCAGTGTTTTTAGAAGTCTCAACGGGCGTTTTGATACTTCCTTCCTCATCAGCGAAAACTTATCACAATGGGAATTCATTGTAATCTTCATGAATTCAACATGACCACAGTCGCTGCTCTCCGAAGGACAAAATGACCAATTTTAACAGCCCCGCTTCGAGCCTACAGGGGGTGACTATCTCTATTGAACTGTCCTCCCCGCCATCTACCTGTACTGTATAAATAAAGACAGGATATGGGTTTATGCAGGGGCACCAGGTGCTCATGAATACTTATTAAATGTGTGAATCACTGTGTGTGTGTTGGTCTGGGGTTCAGAACCAAGCAAAGCCGGTAGATTTTCAGCCTCTCTGGTTACGATGCCTCTCATGAATATATATGAGGGCTTTCGCACCCAGATGGCAAGAACATGAGATATTAATATCATTAATTTGCTCTCTGTCTCTCTTTCTCTTCCCCTCTCTTCACACTGTTTCCCACTGTGAAGCTGCCATGGAAGTCTCTGACTAGTATCATAGAGTACTACTACATGTGGAAGACCACAGACAGATATGTGCAACAGGTGAGACTAAATCAGTAGTTTGCAAATCAGTCAAATCAAGTTGTTTTTTTGCTTGGCTTTCTGCTGTGAAGGATTTTCAGTTTTTACCTTTGAGTCCAAGGCATAAAGGGATAGTTCGGGTGTTTTTGAAGTGGGGTTGTATGAGGTACTTATTCATAGTCAGTGTGTTACCTACAGTAGATGATCGTCGACATGCCCCCAGTTTGGAGAAGCAGACAGGAGTACCAACACCAGAGCAAAGCAATGTACTGAGGTGGACAGGGGCAGCAACAAAATGTATTTTAGCCTATACTGATTACAGTTTTTAAGGGGAAAATAGTGACTTTTTGGGTGCAGGAAAAGCTTAGAAAGTTGTCAAATAAGTAAAAGCAAGGGTTGATACGTTTGGATAAGAGCATCAGCCAAGTGTATAACGTGATACTGGTCTGACAAAGGGTTAACTTTTCATGCTGATTTTTTTATGTAATCCAGCTTTATTGATAATCAGTGGAGGGTGTGACTGCAAACTGTCGGGAAGAAAGGAAACAACACCTTTTGAAATGACACCTTTAATGATCGTCGTCGTAATGCCGATCAGAGTTAATTTAGAAAGGTGTCAAACTGTCTGAGAGGGTTTTTATCAAAAGATGATTTATTTTGTTATTAATGAAATAATCCACTGTGTTTCTCTGTCTGAGCAGAAGAGACTGAAGGCAGCAGA
Organism: Sebastiscus tertius; assembly: GCA_916701665.1. Lineage (NCBI taxonomy): Eukaryota > Metazoa > Chordata > Actinopteri > Perciformes > Sebastidae > Sebastiscus > Sebastiscus tertius. Next base: position 17,966 of record CAKAOH010001480.1, on the reverse strand, counting down.
GGCAGAGAGCAAACTGAAGCAGGTTTATATCCCCACATAGTAAGTCTAACTTCACTTATAGTTGTTGGTGATTTTTGTTTTTTATGCATTATTCATACGTTTTGATTTGCTGAATTTGTCAGCTGCAGCCGGCCTGTTTCTTAAATCTCCTCCTGTTCTTCTTCTCTGTGACAGTAACAAGCCCAACCCCAACCAGATCTCTATGACCAATGGCAAGATGGCGACAGTGAATGGAGCGGGCCCCGGGGCCTACCATGCAGCAGGCGGGGGCAGAGCCTGCGAGAGCTGCTATAGTGAGTGTGTGTGTGTGCGCGTGAGAGAGAGAGCGTGTGTGTGTGTGTGTGTGTGTGTGTGTGTGTGTGTGTGTGTGTGTGTGTGTGTGTGTGTGTGTGTGTGTGTGTGTGTGTGTGTGTGTGTGTTTAAGCGTGGCAAGTGTGAAATTAAATCACAAGGGCAGTGAACATAGGTCAATTAGAAATGAAAGGGAAACGAATGCAGTGTTAGGCAGCTAAAGGATTCATTCTCACTATTGAGCTCTTCTGACTCTGGAAGAGAAGCTTTCCTTTAACTCTCACCATCACTGCTTATTTATCTTGACAGCTGTGATCAATATCTCCATCCGATAGCTCCACTCTTCACTTGTCAATTCCTGTCAGGAAGGTTTGGACCTGCAGTCCTCCTAGGGCCAACAAGCTCTGTTGGATTTTTTTTTTCTTCTATAAATTGTCAGAAAATAGTGAAACTGCCCGTCACAGTTTCACAAGGTGATGTCTTCAAATTGCCAAAATATCACTGATTTTTGGTTTAATTTCTTGTAGAGCTGCAACGATTAATCAAATTAAATTAATCGCCAACTATTTTGATAATCAACTAATCAGTTTGAGTAATTTTTTAAGCACAAAAAGTCAAAATTCTGTGATTCAAGCTTCTTAAAGGTGAATATTTTCTGGTTTCTTTACTCCTCTATGACAGTAAACTGATTATCTTTGAGTTGTGGATAAACAAGACATTTGAGGACGTCATCTTGGTCTTTGGGAAACACATTTTTCCCCATTTTCTGACATTTTATAGACCAAACAGCTAATCGATTAATCAAGAAAATAAAATTAGTTGCAGCCCTAATTTCTTGCTCAAATACGACGCTGAAAACTGGATTCAGGATTTGATAGGAAAGAGGCCGAATGAGCAACAGCAACAAAATGCCAACCAAAGCATTTGTGTGTTCTGAGTCTCTACAGATGTTTAACTAATCTCATCAGTCAATAGCAGGCGCGAGGGGTGGAAGTAGAGATCAATAATGCTGCTGAGTGTCTTTGAACCAGTTTGTCGGCCGCGATGCTGCTGACCTTCATTAATGCATTTTGTCCGGTCACAGCCATGCAGTCGGCCCAGTGGTACTCATGGGGGCCCCCAAACATGCAGTGCCGCCTTTGTGTTTCCTGCTGGATGTACTGGAAGAAGTACGGAGGCCTGAAGATGCCGAGCAGAGCGGAGGCCCCAGAGGAGAGGACCTCCCCCAGTCCAGCAGCCAATGTAAGCTCAGGCAGAAGGCACACATGTAAAAACACGTGGGGTGTAGTGGGGGAGAATCAGAAGAAATGGGTGTCGCCAGTTCCTCAAAAATACTGTATTAGAGATGTTTTTATAAAGCGTGGAACAAAATCTGAATCCACACAACTGCAGCGCTTTAAAGTTTAACATTATACAGTATACAAGTGACGTTTTGAGCCGTCAACCTCAATTATTCAATGAGCTCAAAACATCACGTACTGTATCTCACATGTTAGCTGTTAATACATTCACGCACCTTCAACTTTTACTCTGTGGATTATTTTGTTTCCGAGTGAGAAGAGATTTAGTTTCTATATGTCTACAGACAACACTGGAACGCAAAATCTGTTGTCTACTTAATTTTATATGGCATTAAAATGCCACACAGCTGCCACACTGTAGTTAACCCTTTGTCATGCTGATGTTAGTAATATTTTTAATAGAGGTGGGAGAAAATCGATTCACCTATGTATCGCGATTTATTTCTTTTATGATTTTGAAATATATTTTTTAATGCCAGAATCGAAATATTCCCTTCATTCAAGTCTATGCGGAGGTAGAAGGAAGTTACCGCTTTTATTGTTGTAGTCTGAGTAACGTGACGTCATATCCGTTCCGTATCCGTCAACCAAAACAAACCGAGCTGGCTGCAGCGAGCCGAAACAAAAAAGTAGAAAACGGCGAAGGGTCTGCGTGGATACGACCTGCACCCTCGCATTTTAAATCCAAAGTGGTAAACACTACACATACAGTAAAGTATGGAAACACTTTGGGTTTCACACATTGCTAGGAAAAGCAGAGCTAGACATCACGGCTAAAGCTGCATGCTAACTCTGTCATGGACAGGAAACGTTAACGCATTGCGGTAACGTGCGGTCAAGTCAGTCGTCACTCTCATCTCTGTGGTCAAATCGGCCGACGCTACAACTGTAGAGCACCCATATACTGACATTCATGTTAAATGCATTCAAACAGCCCTGATGGAGCTGACCATGGATGTATAAAGAGACCAGAGCTGACGGTAAGAGATAGCAACTGACTTGGCGAAGTTACCGGAAGTATACACGTGTGACTACGTCCTGTTTTCAAAATAAGTGTAAACAAAGGGAACTGTATATACACTGTACTGTATAATGTACTGTATAATGACAGATACTTCAGCTTTGAAACAAAGTTTTTAGGGTCGTCAAAACTTTTAAAACCGGATGTTCGGCCCACGTCCTAGTCCACCTCCAGGCTATTTTCTGTTCCACTAGCACATTTTATTTTGAAAGTGTGCTAATGTCAAATCTGATGATTGATCTACGATGTGGTGTTTTACAGTTGCCATTCACCGTGCTCCTAGTTACTCTCTTCCTGTCTTGTCTTTGGGTATATCTGGAAAGAGGCTCTGGGGCTACACTGTTAACACATTTGAAAACTAATTAGTTTAGATCACGATGGTACCACCTCCGCCTCATTTTGAGCCAGGAAAATCCCTGATCTGATGCAGTGTAATACAACCTGCGATAAATCCCACCATCATGATGGTTATAATGTTAAATTTTCATTTTAAATGTCTTTAATAAGGTGCTGATTCAACTTTATGGTCATTTTGGAGGCTGTAGTTACACTCATTGACGTAAACGGTGTGGACGAAATATTAGGATCACCTCTCAGAGCACAACAAAGCCTCCTCTCTAAAACCGTTTAAACAAAAACTGATCATATTAACTTTAAGGAAGGGAGGATTTATTGACTGTATTAGTTTCAGTTAGGTGAACTGTAATAACTGGCAACAGTATATTTTGGAGGCACCTTTTTTCATGTATTTTTATTTAAAAGCTAAAATTACGGTATTTTGTTCATGTTAACTGTTAACTTCTCTACGTGATGAGACTATTTCAACACCTTGTTATTTAGTATAACAAGAAAAAACAATGGTGCATTTTTTTATTTGTTCAAAATGTACCTTAAAGGGAGATTTGTCAAGTATTTAATACTCTTATCAACATGGGAGTGGACAAATATGCTGCTTTATGCAAATGTATGTATATATTTAATATTGGAAATCAATTTACAACACAAAACAATGACATATATTGTCCAGAAACCCTCACAGGTACTGCATTCAGCATAAAAAATATGCTCAAATCATAACATGGCAGACTCGAGTCCAACAGGCAACAACGGTGTGTCAGTGTGTCAGTGTGATGACTTGACTATGACTTGCCCCAAACTGCATGTGATTATCATAAAGTGGGCGTGTCTGTAAAGGGGAAACTCGTGGGTACCCATAGAACCCATTTTCATCCACATATCTTGAGGTCAAAGGTCAAGGCACCCCTTTGAAAATGGCCTTGCCAGTTTTTCCTTAGCGTTATTTAACCTCCTTCACAAGCTAGTATGACATGGTTGGTACCAATGGATTCATTCGGTTTTCTAGTTTCATATGAGGCCAGTATCTTCACTCTTGCTTTAAAACTGAATCTGCTACAACCTAAAAATCACAAGTTGCGTTAATGTGTTCAAGAAATTAGTGGCGTTAAAACAAATTTGCGCTAACGTGTTATCATCGTATTAACTTTAACAGCCCTAAAAATAACCAAACCTGATCCAACTTTGTCAGAAAGTTGTGTTTTCTTGTACCACATCGCTCATATTAAGAAGCTGATCGAGAGAAAACGCTTTTTTTTGGGGCTTTTAAAAGCGGTTTTCAAAGCACCTTAAAATGTTTCTTAATCAAGTAGCGTTCTCTGTCCCTCCTCCCCTCCCAGGAGCCTCGCTCACGGGGTCACGCAGCTCGCCAGTCCAACCACATGGTGCCGATGCGAAACAGCGGCAGCCCCAAGTCCTCCATGAAGACCAAGCAGGCCTTCCTGCTGCAGGCCACCCGCCTCACCAAGCTGGCCCGGCACATGTGCCGTGACATCATCAGGCTGCGCCGCGCCGCGCGCCGGCCCTTTGTCCCCATTAACTGTGGGGCCATAAAGGCAGAGTGTAAGAGCTCTTTCAATTCCTCCTAACTTCTGCCACATGGACACACACACCTGCAGACACACACACATACACACACACACACACACACACACACACACACTCGCCACCCTTCCTCACCCTGACCGCCCCACCATCAACCCCCCATCTCTGCCCTCCCCCACCCCCGTCTGTCTCTCTTTCTGTTTTTATTATTATTGTTATTATTATTATTTTGTTTTTTGTATTCTCCCACCCCCTGTTTCCAATAAAGACTGCCTGTCCTCATAACTATGAGTTTTGATCATCTTTTCATTCGTGTTTTTACTTTTTTTTTTAAATTCTTTTTATCTGTTCTCGGTCACTGTGAACTCCATTTGTTGGAATTATCCACAAAGATTTATCGGTTAAACACACAGCTATTCTACGCCTGCACACACACACACACACACACACACACACACACACACACACACACACACACACACACACACACACACACATAATAACTGACTTTTGCTACTGTCATTAACGAGTAGACTGTAATCCAATAGAACTCATATTCTAGTCTGAGCCGTGTGAAGTTAGACGTAGAGAAAATGTATTTTACTAAGAGAAGCTCTATTTTGCACGGCGCCCCTGCTGCAGGCGTGCCCACTCTGTGCTGAACGAGTTGTCTCAGCCACGAATGTTTAATGTATATACTGAAACGCCCCTCACCATTTTTAAAAAAAACAAACACATTTTTGTTCCTTTTTGCGCACTCATGCTGTTAATCATGTGTGTAAAATGACTTGTGTGGGTTGATAATGAGCTTTAGATGGATTTGGACTGATGAAACTTGAAAGAAGGGAGGTTGAAGGACCTTTTTTTTTTTTTTAACTTCTTTGCTGCTGGCTGCATCAACCGGACCACGTCCTCTCGGATGTGTCCCCTTCGCCATACCATCCACTCAGCTGTTCTCCTGTGTTCAAATCATGCAACATTCATCGTGTCGCCTCTCCTCGCTTGTAAATCCTGCACACAGGATTTGCCGCTCAGAGCCATTCCTCCCCTCCACGTTGCCTCCTTCATTTCTCTAACAACTGTTGCAATACTCTCATCTCATCTTCTACCTCTTTTTTTTGTTTGTTTTTGCTCTTTTTCTTTCATCACTGTGTGAATGTGAGAGTAGACCTCCAATAAAGTCACACCTGAAAGCATCTCTTCCGAGTCCTTGTGCTTCATGTGTCCCGTGTTATCTGTCCATCAACTCCACCACACTCAGAGGAACCATAAAGACTCGCCTTCCCCCTCCCAGCATGGACTCAACCTGCAGTCATACCTCCATATTTTAATGTACGTGTCTTTACGATGTTTTTGTGTGCATGTACTTACATCTGTATGTGCATGTGGGTAGAGATTATTTTTTAGTCACCACGTTATTTGCACACTTGCATCGACTCCTGCATCATTCATTTGCACAAGATTACTTTTTTTTTTAAACCAACAGTTAGGACTGATTTTATATACAATTTGCTTGTTTTTTTACATGCATGATGCTGCAGAAATGTGTCTTAGTAGATGGAGGGAGATCATACGGTCGCTGAGACGCTGCACTGGATTGTAAAATAAGTGTGTGTGTGTTTGGTTTAGACATGTTAAGGGTGTCGGAAGGGCAGGGGACTCGCCTACCCAAAACCAGAGCCGCCCAAAGGAGCACTCTGACCAGTGTTGTCCAGTTTCTAGGTAAATAAACACATAAAATCAGTGTTTGAGCAGTAAATGTGCTGAATAACTGTAAAAAAAAAATCAAAGGAATATGATAAATTATTCAGATAGGAGTTGGTTGATGCAGCTCCAGTGTGGTGTCTCTTCCAGAGTCCCGTCCGGCGGCCCACGCCCCTCGCTCCCATCGCACCCCGGGCCTGCAGACGCCTCCACCTCGACGCCTCCTCTCCTCTCTGCCGCACGGCCCCCATGGCATGCTGGGAAAGCGCAGCTACCATCACCACAGCAGGGCCGAGCCAGACAGGCGTGCAGGTACACACATTTCTTTAAAAACAGCTCCACAAATGAGTTATTTTATTTTGAATAAGAGTGTTTAACTTAATCCTGCCTTGAAGCAAAAAGTTATTACTTGTTTTTTTTTTTTGTTAAACCCCCCCACAACAATTGGAAAATGAGTTTGGTTTTATGATGTGAGTGAACCTTGGGGACCAAGCTGTTGATGTCCTTTTTGCTTGATAAAATCAAGTTAGTGGAAATAACACCCGGAGCTGATAACCTTTTCTGCCATTTCTTATCTAAACTAGCTCGTTGGAGAGAATGACAACTAATTCTAATGAAAACGAATCAGCAGATGGGGGTCATTTGGATAATTTGGATGATTCAACTTCAGTCTGACACTTTATTTTTTATTGGTAACTTCACTATTTCTACTGAAATTGAAACACAGTCATTTGTTGCACCACTTGTAAACTAGGAAAAGTAATCAATACTATTCACAAGTGGCAGATTCCCTCATGCATACTTTGCATCTTGTTTTTGCAGATAACCCTGGTACAACAGGTGGACCCCTCCTGGTGGGTGTCTTATACTCTTCTTCTTTTTTTTTTTTATCAAATCCTGTTACAGCTGCACCAATTGTAATAAAATTATATTTAATTGTCTTTTTTTGCAGCATAACGGCCGCAGCAGCAGCAGTGGAAACACCCGAGGTGGAGTGATGATCCGCAAGAGACGCCCCAACTGGATCGATGCCCCGGATGACAGCTTCTTCCTCGTCACCCGGGAGACCAGGTAAGCAAAGGTGACACTTTTCTAACCTCTGATTGGCTGACTGTGTGTGTGTGTGTGTGTGTGTGTGAAGGGAAAGCACGTGATGCTGAGAGCCGAGCGACAGCATATGGGAGGAATTGAGCTGTTATTTATGTCCCGTGGTGACCTCAGACAGCTGAAACACACAAACACAACGCATGTGTGGGTAAATTCACACGGACCCATTGAGCTGGAACAGAGTGCAGCCTGGGAAGCCCGCAGAGTTAAAATCGATTTACAATTGATTTGTATAAAAGTGTTTATTTTCATCAAACCACTGCAGCGCACAGATAAGAAACACTGTAAAAAAACACCAATTTTGACAGACTGAATTCAGATTTTTTGATCATTGAGGTCATATTCGCTATTTTTCTGGGAACTTATGGGTTTTAGCAGACTTGGGGAATGTTTAATCCTACCTTAAAGGGAGATTTGTCAAGTATTTAATACTCTTATCAACATGGGAGTGGGCGAATACGTGTGCTTTATGCAAATGTATGTGAATATTTATTATTGTAAATCAATTAACAACATTAAACAATGACAAATATTGTCCAGAAACCCTCACAGGCACTGCATTTAGCATAAAAAGATATGCTCAAGTCATAACACGGCAAACTGCAGCCCAACAGGCAACAACAGCTGTCAGTGTGTCAGTGTGCTGACTTCACTATGACTTGCCCCAAACTGCATGTGATTATCATAAAGTGGTCATATCTGTAAAGGGGAGACTCGTGGGTACCCATAGAACCCATTTACATTCACATATCTTGAGGTCAGAGGTCAAGGGACCCCTTTGAAAATGGCCATGACAGTTTTTCCTCACCAAACATTTAGCGCAAGTTTGGAGCGTTATTTAACCTGTTTGAGGCTAATTATGACTTTGTTTTGAGTATGTTTGTGTGCTGATGTTAGCGTTGAGCTGAAAGCACGCTGTGCTTAAATACACTCTGACAGAGCTGCTAGAATGGCTGTCGACTCTGAAGTCTTAAGTGTTAAATGCTGCAGTTGTAGATATATTTGAGTTTTTTCAAGACTTAAATTGAAGCAAATGAAATTGTGGGCAGAAATGTAAGATTTGAGGATGCATTCAGTAGATGCTGAATGAACGAATATTAGATAAAATAAGCTCCTCCATAAATTGCTGGAATTATTGTAAACAAATAACTTAATTTATTACACGCCGTTGTTGAATACTCAATTCTGATTGGTTAATCACGGTGTTCTACGGTCTGTTATTTCTTTATAACAGACCGTTGCTATGTATAACAGACCGTTGCTATGTATAACAGACCGTTGCTATGGGCGCAGTTCTGACGCCGGACTCTGGTGGACCGGTTTTGTGTCAAATTATTGATTTCTAAAGTAAGTAGCCGTGTAATAAGCGGGATAATGTACAGCTAGCCGGTCATTGTTATGAAAGAAACCCCTTCAGTCGGAGTTTCTTTCACAACAATGACCGGCTCGCTGTACATTATCCCTTACGTAATAACTTAATACACTTAAGACTGCAATACAGGCATCATATTTTTTAAAATAAAGCCTTCTAAAAAATGTCAAAAACCCCAAACAGCAGATTCTCTTTGTACTCTCAGAACACATTTTGTTGATTGAAATAAACATGCACTGATGTTTTAAAATCTATTTATTTCTCCCACACATACATAGACACACACTCTCTGTTACACACTCAAACATACAATGAGTCAATGTTTGCACGTCTGTATGTGAGAAAGAAAGATGTTCTTCCATTAAGTCCATGTCTAAATGAGCCATGGCACCCCGGCCCTCACAGACGCCCTCCGATCAGCGAGGCTAAAATTAGAGCAGCTAACTGGTGCCAGCGAGGAGCCAGGCAGCGCTGGACCCTGAGTGGAAATATCATTACCACATTAACAATGGCATGGATCACTCACTTACCACCAGTATCAACATGGCTGTGTGTTTGTGTGTGTGAGAGAGATGTCGTTCTGAATACTGTCCCTTTATTATATTACGTTACACTGTCATTCGCTCTCCTGGCAGAGACGATTAATGCTTTTCTGAATAAAAGACATTAATAGATGTGCTCTGAAAGGCCGGCTGCTAATGAGAGATAATCGGAAGTTTCATTTTCTCCCCCCTCTCCGTCTCTTTCTCATTCTCAGTGTGATGAAGAGCTCAGTGTGTCACAGAGCAGGGAGAAGGAGTGGGAGATCACTCCCACTAATTCAGGGATTCAAGAGAGACAAATAGAGACAGAAAAAGAGAGAGGGAGTTTTCTTTGCACGATTCAAACTGCTAAACAGGACAATAATAAGAAGGAAGAAACTGAAATCGTGACCTGATGATGAAGCTGATGAAAAGTCAACAAATTATCATAAAACTTTAATAATCCTGTGAAGGGAAAATTAATATCTGTACCAGGCGGCAACCTCCAGGTCTGAGAAGTGAAGCCAATGTTGAAGTACCTTAAACCTGCATTCTTTATAATACCAGCAGGGGGCGACTCCTCTGGTTGCAAAAAGAAGTCTGATTGTATAGAAGTCTATGAGAAAATGAGCCTACTTCTCACTTGATTTATTACCTCAGTAAACATTGTAAACATGAGTTTATGGTCTCAATCTCTAGTTTCAAGTCTTCTTCAATACAGCATGATGTTCATTTAGTAAATTATGGTCCCATTTAGAGTCAAATAGACCATAAAGCAGGGGATGCTTTAGGGCGTGGCTACCTTGTGATTGACAGGTCGTTACCACGGCGTTGTCCGGTCTGGGAGTTGTCCATGTTTTTGTCTTACAATTTTAACCCTTTCACCGTGTGTTTTCAGTTTCATGAAAGTTAATTGTAACATTTTAGTCGCCTAAAAATGTCTTATTGAGCATTTGGTTGTACTTAGCTCCGCCCTCTCGTGTCACTTCCGGTTGCAAAAAACCAAGATGGTGGCTGAAATACCTTTAAAACGGCAGGCCACAAACCAATGGGTGACGTCACGGTGACTACGTCTACGTCTTATATACAGTCTATGTTCAAGACCAAAAAGATAAAATGATCCAATATTTCACCAAAAACAAAGATTAGAGAAAAGTTAGAATTTGTTTCTTCTTCTTTCCTACCAGATTAATCATCTCATGATTTATCGAGGGGCCCGACCCCGATGTTGGGAACCAATGAAATAAACTACCTTACTGTATAAATGATAGTTGTTGCTGGTATTACCGGTCTAGTAATCTCATATTGTAATGAGAACGTGTGCTCCGGCTGGTGGGCGGTGTTTTGTATTTCCTCAACTGATCTCAACATGGCTGCTGGGTCACAAACTTTCACATTTTACAGCTAAACAGTACACTACAAGATGTTTCTGAAAACATTTGAGGCAAGAAATAGGCATTAAAATAACAAAATATTGATTCACACTTCATCAGCGCTGCCTATTTTGACCGTTTGAGTGATTGACAGCTGCGTCCGTTGAATGAACAGCCAATAGGAATACTCGCTCTGAAATGACCTGTGATTGTCTCCCGTCAGGGGATGATTTTGTAAAGCCTGGAAACAGAGCCATGAGGAGGTGCAGAAGTCTAGTTTTCTCTCAGAACACTTGAACTACAATATGCTGAAAGGTTATAATGGATTTTTTTGCCCAATGATGCTTAAAAACATTCTGCTTACTGAAGCTTTAACTAAAGAATCTGCGTAATTCCTTCACGACTGTACCTAGTATTAGATGCAGTTGAATTCGGACAGAGAAATAAAACAGGACAAAATGGGTCATATTAGGAAACAGAACGAGAGGAACAGAAAATGTAAATGAGACAGCTTGACATATTTGAGCGTGGATTTACATGTTTGCTTTCCTCCTCCCAAAGGCCAGCTGAGCAGACAAAACAGCACAGCTTTAGATAATGTGCCACCAGAGCTAAAGCTGCTCTCTTCTTCTCTGCTTTATATTCCGCTCTAACTCCAAGGGACGTTACAATACATATATCATGCTGTGTAATAATCTCAGGGTTCATTGTACTTGAAAGATGTGTTGTTTCGATTGCACGACTGTTGCAGGCCTATTTACTTGGATGCACGAGCACATCATGTACGCAGGGTCTTCATGAGTGCTCATTTTATCAACAGCAGGGATCTGGAGGGGGTTTTCCTGAGAGACTAGTTCAAGAGGAAGAAAATACTCTGCCGTGCATTAAATCTGAAAGGCCTGAAGGAAGCCATGCATCACATATATACATTGTGGTTATGTATTTCACATTTGTCTGCAAATGAATTCCATTAGTGCTGCGTCCAACACTTGTGAGTATGCCCCATGGCCTTGTTGTTTAGTGCTGTTGGTTGCTGTGGGCTGTTACTTCCTGTCACAGCCCAAATCCCACCGCAGTCTGGAAATTGCCAGCGAGCTCCTTTATATTAGTCCACAAACCCTGCAGAGAAGTCCCTCTCTCTCACCTCGTAACAGATATGTATTCGTATAGTTCTACTGCTGATGTTCAATAAATGAAATGAGAAAAAGTGGGTTGTTTCTAATTACTTTCTCAGCAGCCTGGAACCTGAACTTGCTGCCCTTAAACTGAACTTTTCATCTTTTCATTTAATCATTTTAACCAACTTAAAAGTTTGCAGTCTTCTCTCTTTATTAGTTTCCTCGGTTATTGCTGGTGAGGCTTTACACCTCATTTAAAGCTGTTGCTTGTGAGAAGTGCAGCCACAGAGAGGAGACGTTGCTAAAATCAGAATCAAAGGTCGAGTGATGACAACATTTGTACAACCAAACAATAAAGTGATTAATTACCAAAGTCCGGTAGCATGCATCATCATCAAATAGCAAATAGCATACATGTCAAATAATCATTGTTACGTCATTGTTTCTGTGTGTTGTCAGCCTCTTCACTGCTGGCTGTAATCTAAAGGCATCAAGCCTGTGGTCAGCTCCGTATTAATAATGTATTCAGACAAACATTATATGAGGACGAGCTACTTTAACTTGCTGACACGTACTGTTAAGATGCAATCATGAGCTATTGGCTACTAATGCATTGTTTAAAGGTTCTCTATACGATATCCAGACCATTAAAATAACAGCAAACAACTATTTGCTATGTAAAGATATAGAGAAGTAATGTCTACCTGAGCAGAGAATAAAGTCACTCTTACTCTGTGTGTGTTGTAATCTGAGCTTCTCCGTGCTTTGTTGACATCGCATGCTTTTCGTGACAGCTAGCCTGACTCTGTCAAAAGGTAACAAAACCATCTGAATGACTAATTTTGATGGACAAAACAATCACTTGCACTGTAATTCTTGTATATCCCACTAAATCAATGTATTTAATCCACGTAATCGTGAACCAGGAAGTATAAAGAGCGTCAAAAGTTGCGTAAAGAGGAAGTCGGGGTGGATAGGAGGGGTGAAAACACGCGACTTAACGCCCAGGAGACATGTGTTTGTACCCCGTGTGAAACCAGAAGTCAACATTTATTTGTCAAGTAACTCCCGTACTTAAGTTACGCCACTTCTGGAGTTATTTTATCCCAAACCATGATCTTTGCCTAAACCTAACTAAGTAGTTTTGTTGCCTAAACCTAACCAAGTAGTTTCCTGAAGACGGCAGTTTATTGTGAAGAAGAAGAAAAGACTGTATGCGTGTAACAAGCGGAAATTGATATGTGTTACTGGACATACGCACGAAAAATAAGGAATAACGTTTCGTGACATATCATACAATCCGTTGTTGGTTTAGTAACCGTTCTGGAGCTTTCGATCACACAATCTTCCTCAAACGGAGTTGTCATTGAATTATAGATTAAAATTTTCATTTTTTCTGAGCACTTCAAGGACTTCTTGTCCATGTTGGCTTAAAAATTGAGATACAAAAATAAATTCCTGACCTTGGAAACAGTAATTTGTCAAACTAGTGAGGTTTATTTTATCAACTACTGTTACTGCTAACTACTGTTTCCAAGGTCAAGAATGAATTTTTCAATCTGGATTTTTTTCCTGACATTAGCTCTGCATCAGTGTATCTTCTTCTGCACTTATGTCCTGTTTCGTCTCCACCGCTGCAGGAGGGCCAGGCGGATGCTGTCCCGCTCCCAGCTGAGGCACGCTTGTCGGCAGCCGTGCGAGCAGATCACCCTGCGCAGGGTCACCCAGGCCCCGCCGCAGGGGCTCGTCCTCGCCCCGCCACACCCTCACCCCAGCCTGAGGATGCGAGGCCCCATCGTCATCCACGACTGACCCCTACGCGGACCCTCTGACACTGCCGCTGCGTACACACTAACCCACTCTGGTAACACTTTATATAACCATCATTTATAAATGGTAAACTGATTAAACTTACTTAATAGTTATTTTACTGTTAACAAACTATCAAATGATAATTAATAATGTTTGATAATTATTAGTAACGCTATAATTTCAGTTATTTTATCATTAGTTTGTGTAATATGAAATGAACTATTACATTGTGATTAAATTATTAAACTATTTATAACAGTTTATTGTTGCACATATTGTAATATATTCTATATTAAGTATTTGTTAATGATTACCAAATAATTTGGAAAAACATCTATAAACATTAAATAGATAGATGGACCAGAAACCAATTATTAACCATTGTTAAAGTATTAACTCTCTATCAGCCTATTTTATCTGTAGTTTGGGATTTATCCTATAATTATTACTGTCAATGTGTATTTTATCTATTATTGTTTATTTTATTTTATTTTTTTATCTTATTTTCTTTTGTTTATTTTTTTTTATTTAACTTTGTTTTTTGTTCTATATCCTTTTTGCATTGCTTTGGGGGGAAAAATACCAAAATATGGAGGGACAATCATTTACATTTGTGCTTTATTTGTTTCTGTACACCTGATGTTATGTCCAAAAAATTATTACTTGGGAAAAATCTAAATCTAAATATTATAGACGTTTATAGACTGTTTACAAACCAATTGTTAACCATTAACAAAGTGTTACAAATGTCTATTTATGTCATGTTTATAGATGTTTTACAAACAATTTCTATAAAGTTTACAAATAATATCTTAATCATTGACAAATACTTATACTTATATATAGTATATATAATAGTAACTGTTGGAATAACAAACTATAGCATTATTAATAATGAATAAACATTATTAATTATCATTTTGTTGTTTGTTAACAGTAAAATAACTATTAATTAAATTTGATTCACTATAAATGTACCATTTATAAATGATGGTTATTATTAAATGTTACCAATTCTCTCATTAAATTCCTTTATTCCTTAAAATCCTGAACACTTAAACAAGCTGTCTCAACTGTTTGGCAACAGAAGGATGTCACGATGCAATAGAAACATACACCTGACTGCAAGTGCTGCCTGTCTGTAGTCCTGGGAATGTGTTTGTGTGTGTAAATACTGTATCTGGGTGCATGCAAGTGTGTGGCAGAGTGCGTGTATGTATGTGTATGTATGTGTATGTATGTATGTATGTGTGTGTGTATGTTTGTGAGTGTGTGTGTGGATGTGTATGTATGTATGTATGTGTGGGTGGGTGTGAGTGTGTGGGTGTGATCATGCCAACAACACATGAGAGAGCGAGGGGATGTTGACCGTTCTATGGATGGACATAACGACAGTGTGACTTTTTTGTGTTGATGGTGAATTGTTGTGAAGTTTTATCAGTTTGTATAAAGTTATTTTGGGTTGGGAGGGGGCATGGGGCTGGATCAGGACGGGGTGGGGGGTGGGATAGAGAAACCAAGACCCGCCCCTTCCGGTGTGGACCACTATGGGACCTTATTTCGTAAACAATATGAACGGTAGTCTACGGAGAGAGACAAATATTTTTTTTTATCCTGTTTGAATTACCTGTTTGAATTTAAGTAAAAAACTGTTGAAGTATCAGACTGTGAAAATACGTAATTGGAAAGACGACACGCCCAAAAGCCGCTTAAGTGACTTCTCTCTCTCTGAAGCTACGATGCCTGTGTGTTTCATACTGGGATGTACTCACACCAGCAACGGGTCTGATCGTTCTTTTGCTGATAAAAAGACCAGGAGTCGCTGGATAAATCACATCAGGAGATAACATTTCATTTGTGCGTGGAACATAGCTATAGCTTAGATAGCTAGCTAGTGTTGGTGACGTATGTTGTACGAGACGAGAGATGTAGTTCACTGAGCGGTTTCACACAAAACTAAATGATGCTGCGACAAACTGAGACTTTCTTAACTTTCAACATTTTAAAATGACAAACGTGTGAGTCGCAATTCAGACTGGATCAAGACAAATATTTTTTTGATCCAGTCTGAATTGCACCATGAATCACACATGTTTGTCAATTTTTGAGTGTGTAGTCTTTCTAATTACGTATTTTCACAGCCTGATCCTTCAACAGTTTTACAACAAACTGTGACTTTCTTGACTTGCAAAATGTTCTTTTAAATTGACAAACATCATATGTGAGATTCATGGCGCAATTCAAACAGGATCAAAAAAATATTTGTCTCTCGCTGTTTACTATGTATTTTTTTTTGTAATAAGGTCCCATGTTATTCCACCGGAGGGGGCGGGACTTCGCCTCTCTATTGCATTTGTGGGGTTCTTGTAACATTGGAGAAGAGGCAAATGTCCAACGCTGACGCTAAAAAGAAAATGCACTATACGAAGAATGAATTAGCAGTCTTCTCTTTTTCAAAAAAAAAAAAAGAACAGCTGCTTTGAATTGTGTTTTACCTGCAGTTTTTTCTCGAGGTTATAAATCAACGAGCTGGAGCTGGTGTTGAAGAATGGTGAGACTTTTATTTCACGAATAACTCTAAAAAGCTGTCAGTCGTTCATGACAAATCTGCAGGTCTGAAAATAAACCAAGGCAAAGAAATAGAGTCAAACAGCCTCCCTCACGAGCCGGTGTATAATATATTGTATATCTCATTAAAGCACTGTAAATCTACTCATCCTATTTCTATGGCCGACTGTACCTACCTAGCCCTAACATGGGTACTAAAGCACTTCCTTTGCAACAGAAAAAGGGCATGGATGTGTCATATTTTCCTCAAGGCTGTGGCAACATTTTGAGGCAAAAACTTTGCCAGCAGCTGTTTGCTAATATTTCTTCATCGTTCTTTGAAGCCAACAGTCAAGTTCATCCTGTTTTCAGACCTCTCTCTCTCTCTCTATAATCCCCATGTTGCCACAGGGTGTTGCCTCAAAATGTTGCCCATCCAGCCTTCAGGTGTGTTTCATTATGAGTTTTTAAAACTGGCATCGCCGCCGCATGTCTTTGAGGCGAAGAGCCTCCGCTGATGATTTCTTCTCTTTCATTCAGAATGTTTATGTTAGTGTTTCCTGTGTCATGTGTTGAATTATGAATATGCTGAAAACAATAATAATAAAGCAACAACTCAATGCTGGATTATGGTGTCCTCCAGTCGGAGTGAGTCATTTGGTGTTACATCCTGACAGGCTGCCTTGTCTCCCAGCCACCTACTCCGTCTCTCTGCCTCTCTTTGTGTTGCACTTTAGGAGGGGGGGGTGTAATAGATGGGGCCTGGTGCACACCGTGGATGTCGTAAAATACCCCCAGAAATTATGGTAATTTGACACAGTGATGAAGAATGAGGAAAGCTCTCTGGATATAAATCATGTTCTTGGAAGCACACAGCCTGCCTCAAGCTACTTCACTGTGTGTGTGTGTGTGCAACTTTAACAACACGACCACAGTCAACTGTTGCAACGGCTGTGTGTTTTTGCTTCTATACCAATGGTTCTCTAAGTGGGGCCGTGAAAACATTTAAAATTCATTCATTTAAATCATGATATAATTTTTGTAAATACAAAAAAACTTATATAGTTCAACATATAATACTTTTTTTTTTTAAATCTACTATATAATAGTTCATAAATTACATTCTAATCTAACAAATCTATGACTCTTATAATCTGCAAATAATTTATGTTAAAGGGACTATTTGTAAGAATCAGAATTCCTTGTTAACAGCGACACCTGTGGCCGTTAAGTCAACGAAAGTCAGTGTCGTGTTGATCGCGCTTGTGCTCACTCTAGTCTACATGGACGTGAACGAGCATCGCTCAAAACAGTGAGGCGACACGCGTCAGCTAAAACCACAATATCACTCTATGTTTCAGCTGCTTGGCAGTAATGTTAGCTGACCAGACGAAGGTCTCTCCATGAATCACTGCTGAGCCTAGTGTTGGCTTTTCCTGCTTCAGCCTCCCGACCGTGGCCGGAGGGAACAGGGGAGACACCGGAGTTTTGGTCGGTGACGATAACGTTTCTCGCTGAGAGCCCCGTCACTTCACAAGACACGGGAAACCTCTGTTGGTCTGGAGGAGCTGCAGCATTTATTTCTGCACAAACGTCCACTGTACATGTACTAGATATTCTCAGAGCTACTATCTCTCCTGCAGTGTGTAGTGTGCGTGCATGCACGTAAGAGTGGAGCGAACGAGTGAAGTCAAGCGGGCAGGCAGCGGAGTAGAGGAGCAGAGTACAGCAGAGACTCCGGCCCTGGAGACCAAAGCTACAGTCTCCCCCGCGTCCTCCAACCACGACCGACTGTTTAACAGACGGGCTTCACTAGATATAACTTTGCGGTTTTGGTGCTTCCGTGCAGTTTGTGTTGGAGTCTGAGACTGAACAATGTATATATTAAAACAAACATTTC
>CAKAOH010001478.1:11543-24885 GCA_916701665.1 Sebastiscus tertius | reverse complement strand
TATATATACTCTTCATGGGCTTCTCTTATTCAATTATAAAAGTCTAAATATCTATTGATCCATCTATTCTTACATTCCATTGTTTGTGTGTGGCGTGCACGCCTGCTTTTAGTAATAGAGGAACAGTGGCATTATCAGTGGGATGGATCAGTAGAATAGATTTGTGTAAGTGGGCCCTTTGATCTGAAGCCCTCTCAGCCTCGGGGGATAACAGATTGTCCGCTCTCTGTGTTTCTGTCTCTCCCTTTTT
The DNA here is from genome assembly GCA_916701665.1 of Sebastiscus tertius. Classification (NCBI taxonomy): domain Eukaryota; kingdom Metazoa; phylum Chordata; class Actinopteri; order Perciformes; family Sebastidae; genus Sebastiscus; species Sebastiscus tertius. The sequence continues at coordinate 24,635 of CAKAOH010001478.1, read as the reverse complement.
CTGCCTCTTTGCTGATGTATCGCTTTCCTCCTCTGACCCTAAACTGCTCGTCTCGCCCTTTGATCCCGCCATTCCAGCGTTTCCCCCTTGTGGCGTTTCGCAAGAAAACCGGGAAAACTCCAAATCCAATCTGCACACGAGGGGGAGAATGGCTGCAGAGTCTCATTACAGTGATGACTCTGTTCATGTCTCTTGTTCTTCCTTTCTCTTCCCGTTTATAATCTCTCTCGTAACCCTCCACCCCACACACACGCACACACACTCTTCTCTTTAGAAAGAAAGTAATTAACATAACTGGTACCTCTTTCATGCTGATCGTGTGTTTGCGGGACTGCGTGCGTTATTCTATTATATCATTTCAGATGTTAATTTAATCTATTTCTTATGTTGATGTTTTGTTTTGGGCTGTATGTCTGTGTCAATTACACACTTTGTCGCTTTCTATAGGGATGATTGACATTAGAGTCTGATTAAGCAGCCAGTGAATATCTTTTTCGCTTTTTTGTGGCGCGTTTCTTAAGATAATTGTCGTTTTTTGTGTGCGAGGATGATGGAATATGGATTCACATTTTGTCTCTTGGTGTTTGGGAATCAATTGTGAGTCTGAGGATGTTGATGTGGAGAGGGGGTGGGGTGGTGGGAGGGGTGAAATGTTTTCGCAACACCACATCACTTTGATTGCACATTTCATTCGGAATGAATGAGGTGAGGAGGAAAACAAACAATTCGCTTCATCAATGTTGGCCTTGTCTCTTTGATGAATAGCTTTTGCTGCACTTTTTCTCCTCGCGACATTGGCAAATGATTGCTAACTTGTGTTCTCTCTTCTGGTCTCTTTCTCTCATCTCCTCCATCTCGCCTTTCCACTCCAAATATCCGTACCGCTTCTCCCTTCTCCTATTTTTTTTTTCCCCCTCTTACTTATCATCCCTTACATCTCTGTAATCTTCCATTCACATTTTCCACCTTTCCATCTCTCCCTCCAACCCCTCGTGATCTGTATCCTCCTCTGCAGGCGCCGACCTGTTCTCCAACTGCACGGAGGAGTGCAAGGCCCTGGGCCACTCCGACCGCTGCTGGATGCCGTCCTTCGTGCCGTCCGACGGGCGCCAGGGGCCGGACTACCGCAGCAACCTGCACGTCCCCGGCATGGACGCCACGCTGCCCGACACTGAGGTACCCTCCTCCGTCATCCTCTCCGACCAACTCACCATGACCTCGTCCGCCGCCTCGTCCAACGATAGGTCATTCTCCACCTTTGGCAAGGACGGTCAAAGGTCACAGTCACACCACAGCCTTCACCATCACCTCCATCAGCAACAGCAGCAGTACAGCTCCAGCACGCTAGAGAGGAAAGAGTATGATAGGGGGACCCTACCGTACAAACCCACCTTTCTCTGTGAGTATCAGTATGAAAGTTCCCTGGGACCCTATGACTTTGGTCTGGTCCAGTACAGATACTAAAGGGGGACGATTAATCTGCCTTTTGATTCTGATCGGGACTTTTTTATGATGTTGTTCATCAACTTTTATTTCTTCTATTTTTTTTAAGGAGTTTTAAAAGCTTTTGTTGTATTGTTTTTTTTTTTTTTTGTAAATTATAATTTGTCGAATGTAAAATGTAATCTATTACTGCTAACTCCCCCCTTCCTCCAAAACCCACTTTGAAAAATTCAATCTAACCCCATCCTAACCCCTAAATAATGTCTGTAAACATGTGACTTATTATAAAATAAACACAGTTTTAATTGGAGTCATGTGAAACTGCTGTGGCCCCTTTTTCTTTCTTTTTTTCTCTAAATTTCCCCTCAAAATCCTCCCTAACCAGCCTTTTTATCTGATGCTCATATAATGAAAGGTCACCGACACAAGCACACTTCACGTTGCCATCATCACACGCCTACAATTAAGTGCCGTTTATGCTTTAAAGCATAATTTGAGTGCATAGAGAGGAAATGAAAAGGTAGATCATCTCATGTTGGAAAGGACATCTTTTTTTTTCTCCCATTTGCTCAGTTCTGCTCGAGCACGATGGCTTCCCTACTGAATAGCTCGAAAGGTGAAACACACAACCCACGCTGCTTCTTTTACACGAGGACTGAAGTCCATTTTGTTCTAAAAAGGAAGTGTCGAGTATCTATACCCGCTCGCTTGTGGATCGATACCTGACATAAAGAAGGGTGGGTGAGGTGCGCTGTCAACCCTGAGGTCGAGAAATCTTCAGCTGGAGGAGTCATGCACACAAGTTAGTGTGCAGGAAAGGAGGGAAACTATTACAGCATGAGGAATTTGGCAAATGGAAGATATTGCTATTAGGGCTGTCAAATCTACCACGATAATAACGCAAATTAGTTTTAACGCTACTAATTTCTTTAACGCTTTAATGCAACTTGTGATTTTTAGGCTACTTTATACTTCTACTCCACTACATCTCAGAGGGAAATGTTGTACTTTTAACTCCACTACATTTCTTTGACAGATCTATTTACTAGTTACTACTAAAAAACAAACATATGATCAGTTTATAGAATACAATTTGTTAAAAATTAAACCCAAATGTTCAAATAGTTTCATTTAAATATCATTAAATCCCAACATTTCACTAAAAATCAAAGATTAGAGAAAAATCCAAAATATTTATAGAATTTTTTATAGCAGAACTTTTTTTTTTTTTTTTCTTTTATGCCCAATTAATCATCTCACAACCCCTCAAATTTATTTTGTGACCTTGTGGAGTCGGATCCCAGGGATGGGAACCACTGAACCAAACTGATGACACGATATATCCTATAATATAAGTATAATAATTAGGGCTGTTGAAGCGCTAACACAAATTAGTTTTGACGTCACAAATTTCTTTAACGTATTAAAACAACTTGTGGTTTTTAGGTTGTAGCGGGATCTGTTTCATAGATAGAGCGAAGATGGATGAAACTAGAAAACCTAAGGAATCCATTGGTACCAACAATGTCGTACTAGTCTTGTCGGGAAGGAGGCTAAATAACAAAGGGGTCTCTTGACCTGAAAGTGGGTTCTATGAGTACCCACGAGTCTCCCCTTTACTGACATGCCCACTTTATGATAATCACATGCAGTTTGGGGCAAGTCATAGTCAAGTCATCACACTGACACACTGACAGCTGTTGTTGCCTGTTGGGCTGCAGTTCGCCATGTTATGATTTGAGCATATTCTTTATGCTAAATGCAGTACCTGTGAGGGTTTCTGGATAATATTTGTCATTGTTTCGTGTTGTTAATTGATTTCTGATAATACATATATACATACATTTGCATAAAGCAAGCATATCTGCCCACTTCCATGTTGATAAGAGTATTAAATACTTGACAAATCTCCCTTTAAGGCACATTTTGAACAGATAAAAGTGTGATTAATTTGCAATTAATCGTGATTAACTATGGACAATCATGCGATTAATCGCGGTTAAATATTTGAATCGATTGGCGGCCCTAACTGATATCCATTGGAATAAAACTGAGTTTCCAGCTTGCACTTCTGAAGAAGCAGAATGGGAGTCTTCGGAAAGGATGGCAGGACACTTCTTGCAGATGTCAATTGCTTTCCGAGCTCCCCTCCCATTACATGAATATTCTATTAGCTCTAAGAGTAGAGAATGGATTCGATATACACATTCAGTAGAGAAGTCATTTCCAGTCACCACCATGTTAACCACCATCCTCCATGATACTGCATGCCGACTGTGGGGCTGTCTCTCAGGTAAACGACGAGCACTATATAACCTGCTTTTTCTTCATCCCCGCCCTCTTGTTTTGCGACTTAGCAAACAGAGCCGAGCAATCTTCCTCTCTGTGTGGAAAAATAATTTGTATTTTAGCCTTTAGGTGCTGGAGCCTGCTTTGCTCCAAATATAGCTGCCTGAGCGTCTGCTCATCTCATGTGCCTCGCAGGGTTAGGATGAACGCACTCCATATTCGCTCTGTCCAAAACTTATTTTACTTTTTTGATTTACGATTCCACCCGTTTTCCCCGGTCTTTTGAAATAAATTCCTTTGCCACGGCTAAAGGTGCTGTTGTTCATCAGAGTGTAAAAAAAAGTGAGATGAGAACAGTCCCAGAGGCTGAGGCTCGATTAACCAATTGGCATCATGTTCTACTTTTAAAAATAGAACCGCATGCCACTACTGGATACGGCAACGCTCTGATCACCAGGGTTGCCTTGATAAAGGGTTTATAAATGTTTAATGATCCATTTATAGATAATTAATGAAGCAATTAGTGCTCTGTGTGTATTTTCTATGCATGCATTATGTAGCCACCAATTTTTTTGAACATTTATCTCCACTGATGGACACGTTTTTACCCAATTCCCACATGAGTTTTACCATTATACTGCGACGACCAGCCTTTAGGGTATATAAATAACTTCACAGAGAGTCCTTTGTGGCATGTATCCTTCAAGAGATGGTATTTCAAGCCGATTGTGTCACTAAAGAGTCCCACGGGACACGGGTGCCATTTGTCTTAACGAGTGTGTTCTCTTTGTCTTTTTCCAGCCCGCAAAAGGATTTGTTAGCTCGTTCCACGTGGACCTGTCAGAGACGGCGTGAATTTCTGTGCTTAGACCACCAACACTGATGCTGGAGACAGCGACATAAAACCACACAAACAGCAAACCTGGACAACAGCGACCTTGGTTAAGCTTCATTATCTTGGGTGGCGAACTGTAACAAAGCCTTGGCAGCGGCCGCCGAGGGACGAGAGGAGAACTAAATACTGAGTAGCTGTAAAACCTCGAGATATCTGAGGAGCAATCCAAGGCCTTATTCCTCTCAGCAGGACTGAGACCAGGGGGCCGAATCACTCGACACGTGAAAATTATAAAGTCATCAGCAGACGGGATGAGAGGAACTGAGGAATACAAAAACAAGAAGAACTCACAGAGGTGGTTTTCTTTCTTTTTTTGGACTGAGGAGTTAGCCTCTAGAGATCTGTGTGTGCCTGTTTACATGACGAAAAAAACTAATGTTTCTGTACAAACTTCAACCAATGTCACACGGAACCCTTTAGCTATTTCTATGGTCACCACTAAGCCAACTGTACAGAGACTGTGTGGGGGGGAAAAAATGGAGACTGACAGCCAGCCAGCGAGGAAGCGAGAGAGCAGAGAGAGAGAGAGAGAAAGAGAGAGAGAGCAGGTGTTGTACAGGTATAAAATGACACAAAAAAAGAAGGAAAATGGGGAGGAGCAGAGGTGATGTGCAGTACTATAAATTCTGTATCTCCGGTTTTTTGACTTGACTGTCTTTATATAACTTCTCTTTTTTCGTTTCTGTTGTTCTTTCTGTGTGGTTAAAGTGTGCAGACTCTTAAAAAGTATTCCAACTTACCGTTACAGACAGGAACGCGCTGTCCGGAGCCGGGTTCAGTCCTCTTTCGAGTTTAGCCACTTCAGGAAGGAGATGTTATAACGAATACACTGCGTAGGAAAATCAAAAAAAAGCTAAATTAAAACAATCCTCATGTTCAGTTTATCAATAAAATAATCACAAATGAATGTTCTCATTTCTAAACTAGTGACTAAACAGTTCTCAAGTCCCTTCCTGAGCTGACTGCGGAGAAAGTGAAATGATCCTTGACCAGGATAAGGTTCCCTTTGACGCCATTGGCCTATACATAAACAATCAGACACACTCAGTGGTTTTTATCATGTGTGCAAAGTGTTTACTGTGCTATTTTAAAAAGCTTATAAATGAATATAAATCTATATATAACTATATATATATAAATATATATATACAATATACTTTTTTCTGAAAACTGTGTAACCATTGGTTAGTTTCTACACCTCATAATGTCATTCAATCTAATAATACCAAGTGCTACAAAATCAAGACATGTATCAATTGAGACGAGGAGGAGTGCTTCAGCCTAAAAAGCAAACCCCTTCGCACCAACCAAGGATTAAGTTGATGTTCTTATTTGATTGTTACTTTTCACCGTTAACGGACGCTGGGCCTTGTTGTGTGTAGCGAAGACACCAGTTGAGTTGTTTTGGCCTGTTGTGTATTTTTACTAGCAGAATATGTGTTCATGTACAGGAAGGGGGTCTATCACAATCGAGCTAGATATCAAAGGTTTTACAATCATACAAGAGAGGCATACACAGATACATACCGACATACACAGACGATACACGGTGAGGCGCATTGAACACACACACACACACACACACGCACAGGTCAAGTGGTGATAAATAAACAGTGTCATTGAAGTTCTCTATTGTGTGTTTTGTCGCGTTCACTTGGGAATGATGTCGTGTAACTGATCAGAAAACAAGACTTATGCTGCATCCACACTAAAAACGTTTTCTTTTTAAAACGCTGATCTCCGTCCAGCCGTTTCAGAATTAATCTCCGTCCAGACTAACACGCCTGAAAACGCATATCACATGACCATTCACGTACACTGGGCATGCGTGCGTCGGTGCAAAACAGGAAGCAGCGCTGGTAACAAGAATTGATGCAAAGTGCTCGAATAGTAGCTTGCCTCCCGAGCATGTAGGCAGTAGTAGCATTATCAAATGTAGAATTTAACTGCACGACAGCTGCTAGCATAGACAACAAGGTCAGCAACGATTGAAACTTGTTATCTGTGTTGAAATGAACCGCTGGTGGTCGAGGCTGATGTTGTTTGTTTTCTTCCGGAAAAGGGTCACGTGTATGACGAATCAGGGAAGGACGCATCATGACTGATAAGACCCAATCAAGAAGCGAACGTGGGTGTCTGCGTCGTCGTTTTCAAAAGGTCTGCGTCTCCGTTTCCGTCCGTCCAGACTAAAACGCAACCCCAGAGTTTTAAAACTAAAACGGGGTCAGCAGCGTTTTCAAACGTTTCTGTTTTAGGGGCTCAAAAACGCCAGAGTAGTGTGAACGCTAGGCATACACGTAGCACAAGTTATGTGTTTTAAAACATTTATTTTTTTTTTTTATTATTATAGTATTAGTGTGGATGTCATGCTTGCATATCTGTGAGGCTGTAACTTAGCCCGGTCTTCTAAAAATGACATGCCCATACAACAACACTGCATTGTGAGTGAAGTTTCAAGGGATTATGTTTGTTTTTGACATATCACAAATATGTTTCTGATCATAGTCCACGGAATTTTGCGTAGGGAGGAGGTCGTAGTGGTGGACAAGTCAACAAACACCAGACTTTCGCCCAGTTGTTTGTGTCCCATGTGAAACCAAAAGTCAACCAAGTTAATCATGATGTTTTTTTTACTAAACCTAAACAAGTACTTTTATTGTGTTTCGTTTTGTTTCAATTTACAACGTTAACCACATGCTTAAAACTGTTTAAAAGTGCAACCGTAATTCGTGGGAAAATGTGTTTCCCTCAAAACATAATTGAGAATGCACTTCAGTTGTATGGGAACATTGTTTTTGTAGGAGACAGGGTTGAAGGAACAGAGGCCTGTACTACGAAGCAGGATTTGCGGTTATCGAGGTAACTTCAGGGTTAACTCTGGGTTTTCCGTACTACGAAGCTGGTTCACTTCTTACCGGGGTAGATCACCATGGTAACTTATGCTGAACAGCTATCCTGCTCCGGAGCAGGTTATGTTCCAGATAAGAGATCAACTCCTATGAAAGCACCTCCTACTGACCAATCAGAGCTCAGTGCGGTAATTGTATGATAATATTACACACATATGAAAAAGTTTAAGTCATAATCCAGACTCAAAACAACACAGTTTAAACTGACAAATACAGGAAGGACAGCTGACTTTATGCTGTGGGTGTTTACCGCTTTGAATTATATTTTATATTTATTTTTTTTACTTGCTCTTGAGTCCGTTTCACACCGTCACGGAGGGGGGAAGCAGGTGAAAGGAGGTTTAAATGGTCATAGATGCCAACTAATTCACATAGGATGATATTAAGTGTATTTCACTCATCTAATATTCACTTATGCACAGTTTATATTTAGACAAGAACACTTTACTTTTGAGTGTTCCATTACATTAATAAATCTGTTAATTCACGCATTCACACATCCAGAGTTTTTTCTTTTACCAGCTGTTCTTCCTGCATTTGGCAGCTTCAACTGTGTTACTTTTAGTCTGGATTAAGTGTTTAATTTCTTCGTATTTGTCTAATATAGTTAGACAAATACGAAAATGTCCTTTGTTAAATGTGCCGCTATGCCTGTCCGTCAGTAGTCTTGTTCATGTCTGTGATTGGTCAGATGCTGCAAACACCTCCTCGTTCATGTGAACGCACTCATAACCAGATTGGAAAACCCTGGGTTGATTTACCGAGTTGATAACCAGCTTCGTAGTGCAGTTTAGATTTCGTTTGTTAGGGTAAGTGAAGCCAGATAACGAGAACATACCCTGGGTATGTTGAACTTGCTTCGTAGTACAGGCCTCAGGTGTGCTTTGAGCCAAATGCTAAAGTTAGCATGCCAACGCGCTCACAAGGACAATGCTTGGGCAGGTGTAATTCTTTACCAGTTCATCATCTTAGTTAGGCACATTAGCATGCTAACATTTGCTTATTATCAATAAACACAAAGTACAGCGGAGGTTAATAGGAATGATATTAGTTTTGCAGGTATCTGGTCATAAACCAAAGTATTAAATAAATACATAATTTGACCTGATGGTGGCGCTCGATGAAAAGCTAGGGATCAACAACAGAATTACAATTCATCCTGAGTTGGACATGAATATATGTACCAAATTTCGTGGCAATCCATCCAATGGTTTCTGAGAAAGAAACACACAGAACTGTGAACCTCATGGTGGCGCTAGCTGAAAAGTCAGGGGACCACTAAGGTCCTCGCATTCATCATCTTGGAACCATGGATGTCTGCACAAACTCTTCTGCCAATTCATCAAGTAAATGTTCAGATATTTCACAGGAAAAGTTTTTCCTGCTGGTGCTAGAGGAAAAGTCAGGGGATCACCAAATGTACTAGGACTCATCCTCCGGGGATCAATAATGTATTCGCCAAATTCCATGGCAATACAAGCAAAAGTTGTTGAGACATTTCACTTAGAGCCAAAACAAATTTCAATCTCATGTTGGAACTAGAGGAAAAGTCACTAATGTCAGTAGGATTCATCCTCTGCGGGCCATGCATGTCCAAAAATGTACAAACTTTCATGGTGATCCATCTTATAGATGTTGAAACATTTCAGTCTGGACCAAAGTGATGGATCGACCAACAGTCCTACATTGCCATCCCTAGAGCCATGCCGCTAGCATGGCTAAAAATAATGTTATAAACTTGGATTAAAGCGGCTCCTTTGTTACAGTCAGAGGAGACTTTCTGTACAAACATTCACAGCCAAAAGCTGCGAACCATTCGTCCTATCAAAGCAAGAACCTGCTCATTGCTTATAATCCTCACAGAGCACATCCACTGCTTTCACTGTTGTTTTTAGCACATGCATTTTCATGAAAAGGCATTCAGTTATCCCAAAAGAATCTCATGGACTTTCAAGATGTAATCACCACGGTTTTGCTCTACTTTCCTCATTCCCTGACCTCAATAGCTCACCAAAAAACTTTTTGCTGGTGCCTGTCACTCTAGCCTTCTGTCCGCTTCCTTGAAAAAAAATCACTGATCACCACCCCCCCCCCCCACATCCCAATCCCACCCCATCACTCCAGTGCGATCTTTCCATGGCCTGGCACAAGTTCATAGACAGAAGAAGAAGAAGAAGAATGCGGGAGTCCGGATGCAAAAAGTCCGGGGTCATGAGGGAGACACAACGGTCCCTCATTTGACAGCCTAGAAACAGAGAAGATCTGTTTGTGTCTATCACAAGATGGCCTTCTTTTACGTGCAGAGATACATGAGGCCAGAGCATGTGACCAATCTGGTGATTGCCTTTGTGAATAAAATGGCCTTTGGGGTTCTGCTTAACATCTCTCCAAGAAACAATATGGTTTTGTATAAGACTGGAAAATGGGGGATGAAAAAAAGAAAGAAAAAAAGTCACAGCTTGGTTAAGCTTGGTAATAACAAGGTAATATGAGGGAAATAACTTGGTGAAACTGTGGTATTTGTCGATTACCCCCTTTTTCATTTTAATATTTCCCATATCAATATGTCTACAGTGACATCACCCCGTTATTAGTGACACAATTACCCTGACATAACCTAATTATTGTGAGCAGATTATACAATGGTTAACCTGCTATTCCCTTGTTATTACTGTGATCTACGGTCCTTACCTTTCCCCAGTATGACACTCGTGTTCTTGCCCTATGATTACCCTATTACCCTAACTGATAGCTGTTCTGAACCGCCACACTTGAAGCCAGTGTGAAAAGTCTGCCTTTTAAACAGGGTCGGGATGCAATAATCATTCAAATGGGGATAATGGGGACACTTTGAAAAGGCATTCATAGTGCTGCACTCCTTTGTACATACAGACATTGACATAAGCAGTTGTGTAAAGAGTAATAAAAGAGAGTAGGAGGGAGAAATTCAAACCCAGCCTACTTTTTCACCAATGGAAATGTGGCCTATTGCTGTGTGAAGTGGTCATACATGTTGGAAAGGAGAGTTGCAAAACTTCTGTGCTACAAAATTAAACTTAATTTCCATGATTTTCTCATTGTTATTATCAAGATATGTACAATTACCGTAGCATTACCATATTGTTACCAAGATACTCTCTTATTTCCTTGATACCTTACGAGCTTTAATGAAATGGCTGCCTAGGGTTAGGTATCACAATTTTTATATGGGTGCCAGTACACTACAAATTTCTTTAACGCATTATCGCAACTTGCATTCACTTTTAAAGCTAGAGTCGTATTAGCTTGTCACAAAGGAGGCCAAATAATGCTCCAAACTCAGGAAAAACTGGCATGACCATTTTCAGATGGGTCCCTTGACCTTATAGTCAAGTCAGCACACTGACACACTAACAGCTGTTGTTGCCTGTTGGCCTTGAGTTTGCCATGTTATGATTTGAACATATTTTTATGCTGTGAGGGTTTTTGGACTCTATTTGTCCTTGTTTGGATTGTTAATTGATGTCCAATAATATATATAGCCCATACATACATTTACATAAAGTTAGTATATTGGTCAATTTCCATGTTTATAAGAGTATTAAATATTGTCAAATCTCCCTTTTAGGTAGATTTTGAACAGATTAAAAAAAATGTGGAATTAATTTGTGATTAATCCCGATTGACTATGGACAATCATGCAATTAATCATGATTGAATCTTTTAATCAATTGACAGCCCTAATTTTAACCCATTTTTCTAATTAAAAGAAACAGTGTGTAACATTTCGGGGGATCTATTAGCAAAAATGGAATATAATATTCATAACTATGTTTTTATTAGTGTATAATCAGCTTAAACTACGAATCGTTGTTTTCGTTAGCTTAGAATGAGCCCTTCATATCTCCATGGGGAGCGGGTCCTCTTCACGGAGTCCGCCATGTTACTTCGCCGTGTTTCTACAGTAGCCCAGAACGGACAAACCAAACACTGGCTCAAGCGAGAGCCTGTCAAGTTTTTTACGTTACCTAAAGGCTACCATAGTTCTCCCAACACGCTTGAGAAACTGCAGTGACGTGAGCCGCAGAGTGCAAAACCGTCGTACTGCCAGCCGCCGTCTGACTTCCGTTGTTCCTAAAGTAGTGTTATTATGGTAAGGATGGCCTTTGTGCGAGGCGAACAGCGTTACCACAGTTTTACACTGGGCGGTTCACAATTCCGCTGACTCGGTTGCAATCTGCACTACTAGATGCCAAATCCTACACACTGTACCTTTAACAAAATATGCCAAACTGCATCACCGATGCAGTACTTTGTTTACTGATGACCTACCACTTTGCCAAAAGAAAATCCGGTTTGAAATTACAAATATTTCCTGCTTTAGCTGAGGAAATATCTGCTCAAATAACAAGCGGACAAGCCTAAAAATTTGCCAAAAGCATCCAACGACAACTTCAGATATTTCACACTTTACAGTGCCAAGGACACATTTCAGTCCGTACCTGTAAATCTGTGATTCTAAACTTCACTTAGCAGCTTTATTTGTAGCAAGATAAGGTTATGGACCGTGGGATATGGTTGAAAGATCAAAAAATAATCTCCATGCTTGAAATATCTTTTTAGATTTGGAGGTTTGACACCCAGCTGTGGTGCTACTAAGAGAGAAATAGAGTATAGGTAAACATGTTGACTTCGCAGGGCCAAGCCAGACGACCTGCAGGTGGAAGGCTGACATTCTATCGATGGCTGCGAGTTGACCTGATCTGTTTGTCCTTCAAGGCGCCTCCGTGGCAGACCGAGAGAATAAGAGTCATTACAACTGAATCATCTTGTCCATCTCTCCTCGTCTCTCCATACGAGGTTGAGTGAGGTGACCTAGCTGTCTGTCTGAGCCTCCGAGCCTGTCCCTCATATTCTTCCCCTGGCAGACGCACTTCATTACCCTGGCTAAATAGACTTTCAAGAGACCCCATCAGCCATCATTTACACAGGCCGGCCCTATCACCTTTCACCACAGCTACCTCATCAGACATACGCACCCCGTCCATTCACACATGCACTACATGGCACGCCCATGCAGGCACACGTGTACGAACTGGACGCACACGTACTGCTCTCTTTCCTCCTTCGCCTTCTTATCCCTCGCCACCCCATCAGTCAACGCACACACACTTTCACACACACACACACACACACACATACACACACACACTCAGGCATCCTTGGGCTCTATTCCCCAGCCACCTCATCAGGCCAGAGCAGACAGCTATTACAGTCTGCGCTCCGATGCCCATTTCTCCTCCCATCTCTTTCCTTATCTGCCGGCCAGCTAGGTCTGCAACAACCTATTGACCTGAGACATAGCCTCGCCGCCCCGTTGACCTGGATGTACTCCGTGTGCATTTATCGGGATGCCAGCTATCTTTTCCACCCGCCAAACTCCATCCAAACAACTGCTCGTTTTTTATTCATCTCACCTCGGGTATAAGGCAGGATTGACATTGTGTTTGCCACGTGGGTCAAATGGTTGGTCTGAATATTGAGATGTCAAGCCATTATAGAAAAGCAACGACTTGT
>CAKAOH010001478.1:0-11471 GCA_916701665.1 Sebastiscus tertius | reverse complement strand
TATATATATATATATATATATATATATATATATATATATATATATATACACACATACAACCTTCAAAATAAGCATCGGTTGCTAACAGTAATTTGAATGCATAATGTGGCATCATACTGTAATAATTAAACTTCCGGAATGACTCCTCTGAATGTGAATGTTTTCAAAGTCAGAACAAAACATTTTTAATTATGTTTTTGATTAAACACAACACGGTTAATTAATCTGCGGTTTGACTCGATGGAAAGTGAAGAGTGTCAAAGACAGACGCACTCTACTCTCATTCATGTTGTCCATAGTTTTTTTTTTTTCCTCAGGTCTTATTAAAGATGCTGTCGACAGCATCTTTTACAGTCTGATAATTCCACAACAGCGTGGACAGACTGTACCAGAAAGCCATCCAGGCCAAAATTACCCTCATCTGCGCTTTTCTTATCTGTTCTCAGGAATGAATGGGGAGTAAGGTACTTTTTTTTCTTTTCAGTTTCCTAAGATGACCTTCCCCAAGCCACTGAGGCTACAGTTACCTCTGTCTTCACATATTTGTTCCAAAGATGTCTGATACTCCTAAGACATAGTGTCTGTGTCTAGCATTCATTATCTTAAGGCAAACTTAAGTAAGTGTTGAAGGACATATTTTGCATTGATTGATTTTTAAGCTGTATTAATCAATGTCTCTATATTACCAGTGGATTAATGTGAAAGGTGTTCCTCGTAGTGATGAGCTCACAGATAATTATCTCTCTGTTCTGCGGTTCTCTTCAGTCAGGATGGTCTAATAACACTGTTCGTAGCTATGCCTACGGAAAGTACTGCACTGTAATTTGTGTATATCATGTGTAATTAACATAATCTCGAACCAGGAAATATAAATAGCGGTAAACGCTGTGTAGGTAGGAGGTCAGGGTGGATGGGTGAGCCAAAAAATACCAGACTTTCACCCAGGAGACTGGCGTTCACATAAAATGTGAAACCAGAAGTCAACTTTGATTTATTTGTCACGTAAGATACGTAAACAGGTAACACCACTTCCGGAATTCTTTTAAGCCAAACCACAATCTTCTCCTAAACCTACCTAAGTAGTTTTGTTGCCTAAACCAAGTCAATCTTTTCTGAAGCCTAACAAAGTAGCTTTCTTGCTTAAACCAAAGGAACTTGTTTCCTGTGAAGACGGAAGTTTATTTTGAAAAGACTGTATGCATGTAACGAGAGGAAATTGACACGTCTTGCCGGACATTTGTAGGAAAACGAACGAAAAAGGAGGAATAACTTTTTTGTAAGATATCATACGAACCGTATCCAGCTGCAGCAGGCAGCTGTTTTCAGCTAGAAAAGCTCTGATGAACCCGGTTTTACGCTACCCGCCCAGTACCGAACAGCAGACCAGCAACTAACCTGTGAGCATAGCAGGGCATTCAGCAGCTATGGAGCTTTTTGCTCAAGAGTTGTTGGAGCAACCCAGTCGCAAAAAAACATTGTTGGCATTGCACGTTTCTGCAAACCACAGATATGTTGAATGGCGACGTTTCTGAACCAAAAACATATTTCAAAAATATGTTTGATATCAGCTTCACATCACGCTTGCAGAAAAGCAATGTATCAATGTATCCTGTACTGACTGCAATGTAAACACATCCGCGTATAAATGCTATGGTAAGAATTAGCGATGTAGTATAAAAAACAAGAAAGACCACTTATGGTGGACAGGTCCAAAAAACACTGGACTCTTAACCAGGAGACCCATGTTCGAGACCGTTGCTGAGTGGTGGTTTGTTCTGTAAGTACATTAGTGACATTTGTATAATGATGATTTTTTTTTTTTTTTTATGGAAGTTCGTGACATGTTTTATGTAGATATGTTACATTGTTTCTGTATGTGTTTTACTTCATTTACTTCCTTATTTTAAGCCCAACCATGAAGTATTCCCTTACCCTAACTAAGTGGCTTTCTTGCCTTCACCTAAGTTAGGTTCAGGCAAGAAAACAACTAACAGTGGATGTTTGTGTGGCGTAAAAATTGAAAAGACTAAAATGTGTAATCATGACACACGTAACGTCTGTGTAATGTCATGGTATTTATACGCCTTCCTGTGAGACCGGGTTGGTATATTACATTATTTAAGCTTCGGATGTAAATTAAAATAAGTGAATGTTGACTTTTAGTTTCACACGGGACACAAACAGCGGCCTCCTGAATGAAAGCCTCGCGTTTGTTGGACCCATTCACCTTCCCTCCCACCCGGTGTGTCTGTTTTGCTCTTTAAACTACGTCACATGCTCTGACCGAATGCAAAAACAACGACATTCAAATTATCCCTGGTTTGCTAAAACGTCCAAAGCCAACATTTATTTTCCTGGCGACTGGGCAGGGGGTGAGAATAAACAAGAGCTGAAAGTAATATTGGACTTGCATTCACCAGGTGGAAACAGAAGAAAAAGAATGCTAATGTCGCTGCATGTCTACTTCATGTGTAAATATGCAACTGTTTGCTAACTTAGTGTCCAAAGTGCCCAAAAATATCAAATATCACTGCTTTAAGACCAATTCCCGATATTGCCTGGCTATCCAAGGCCCATACACATTTCTCTTTGTGATTGAAGATTATGTGCTGCCACAACAAAAAATACATTTTGTTTTGATTTGAAGACAAATGCCAGTGGCCAGCACGATCACATACTGTATGTAAAATGAATATAAATACTGGATATGTCACTCCTCTGGGCTCTGTCAAACCAGGGCAAAAAACAAATGATTTTCGGCCTAGATCACAATTACTCCGCTTTTCTGATAACACCACGCTCAAAGGGCCTGAAACGTCTTGCCCTCAGCCACCATCTCCTCTCATTCCATATTCTGGACAGGAAGTAGTGAGTTGGTAACCTGGGGTGACGGAATCAGGCCTCTGACTCACGCCCTGACCTCAAGGGGGGGAACAACCCAGTGGAGGACAGACCTCAGCCTCCAGCGGTATAGGCTAACGCAACATGGCTGACAGAGACAAACAAGGCAACCGCAGAGCCAGGATGACTACTATAAAAGAACAAACATCACTAAGAGCAATAGCTGCTTGCACACAGAGTGAAAAAAAAAAAAAAAGAAAGAGGGCTGGGTTAATGCTGGTGAGCTATGGTGGAACAAGAAAACAGCCTTCATGGATGCAAGGGGGAAAACAAATTGTTGTTAAAACTGAATTTCAAAATTACATGAGGTTTGCGACTTGACTGCAGAACGCACAGCTGCTTAATAAGACAAAAAACAATAGAAAAGTATGCAAGCGTAGGTAAATACAGTCCACGATAAAACAACAGAGAATATCTGCCACGTTCCCTGCTGTCAGGAAAAACAGCTAAAAACAGTAACAGAAAATACCTGACCAGCTGGAAAAAAAGAAGAGTTTTGGTCTGAGGAAAGAGAAACGCTTGAGTTGCTGACTCAAAGCCTGGCATTCATTTCAAGGAGATGTGTCAGGCGGAGGGAGAGGGCGTCGGTGGGGGCATAGAGGTCTGCTATAGGGTGGTGTAACAACAAAGCTAGTCTCTAGAGACCAGCCTTATCTGACGCCCTGTCTCTGCACCCCCCCTTCCTCACCTCCCAACCCTACAGATGCAGGTGCAGAGATGCTGAGTGAAACATGAGGGTAAGGTTTTTTTTTCTCTTTCCAGCCATGCCCCCTCAGAAGGAGAACACCTGGTCCCCAAAGAGGGCAAGATAGGGAGGGTAAGGGGGGGTGCGATCTCGCGATAGCCACTCCCTCTGTGTGTCTACCTCTTTGCCCTCTGTCTCATTTCTTTCCACCCTCCTCAAATTCAACCCCAGCCTTTCCTCTCCTCTCCTCTCCTCGCCCTCCCTCCCTCTCCCTCTCCCCACACTCCCTCCCTCCATCCCCTCTCGTTCCGCTGTCTAGCTCTCAGCTGTCAGACTGAGAAATGGCAGGCGAGACAGGGGTCTTCTGCCTGGGGAGATGGGCAAGAGAGGACAGAGGCCTCCAGACACACATGTGCTGACACACACACACACACACACACACACACACACACACACACAAATAAATGTAATGCGTGTATCAGTCCGCACCTGCCAACCTGTGCACAGCACGTTGTGTAACACCTCCATATGTTGAAATTACACATGAGTTTTCACCTTAAAAGGGCCCAAAAAAAAAGAACTTCAATTAAACAGAGAGAATTGTAGATAGAAGCTGTAGACATTTGGGGATTTTTACAGCCAATCAGCGCTCCTGATTTTGCCGTATGCCTGCCCCTCACAGTGGCCCCACATTTGCATGTATATGGAAACATTAGAAAAACAAACTTCCTACAGAGATGTTTTATGTTGATTGCAATCAAAATTGGATGATGAGGTTGAAACAGCAGAGGAAGTTGCGACCCAAGTTATCTAATTGGGCTGCAGTGACGAGCTCCTTCTCAGGGCGGCGAAATGAAAGAATCACATTTAATTTCAGTAAGAAATATGCAGCAAACACTGTGTTGGTAAAATAGTATGATATATAGCCTATTTATAAAAATGCGGCTTTATGACATATTTAGATGTATTTTGCCATGAGCCATGAGTTCCTAAGGGGCCGTTCATTGTTTTGCGTCAAAACCAACACATTCATACTCCCAACTCGTCAAATACCGCCGCTTGGACGGACCAGGGACCGCGTGTCAATATCGCTTGTTTACTTGCTGCCTTTTAAACTTTTTTTGATCTCTGGGCGCAGTCGTCGCACCCTGAAAAATAGGCACTTGGGAAGGCTTGGGCGCTGCTTTGCTTTGCGCTCACTTTTGAGTGCGCCTACAGCGCGTCTACATTGGCAACAATGGATTTGAGGGTGCAAAAAAACGCGGCATGTGAACGGCCCCTAATAATCCATCCATCCATTATCTGTAATCGCTTATCCTATTCAGGGCCAGCGGGAGGGGGGGTTGGAGCCGATCCCAGCTGACTTTGGGCGAAGGCACCAGGGTACACCCTGGACAGGTCACCAGACTGTCACAGGGCTGACACATAGAGACACACAACCATTCACACTCACATTCACACCTACGGGCAATTTAGAGTCAACAATTAGGGTGATAGTCTGGCTCTGTCCAAAGGTAAACAATCTGCCTACAAGCATCTATTTATTGTGGTTTTACAAGGAGTTACATAGTTGAACTACGCAAATCCCTATATTTTTTTTTTTACTTCGGACAGAGCCAAGCTAGCTGTTTCCTCCTGCTTCAATTCTTTATGCTAAGCTAAGCTAATCACCCCCTGACTTCATATTTTCTGCACATGGGAGTGGTTTTGGTTTTGTCATCTAACTCTAGGCAAGAAAGTGAATACGCATATTTTCCACAAGGTCAAACCTTTCCTTCAATTATCTACCAAAAACGCGCATTGATGCAATGATGCATAAACACGGTTTATAAACCATAAATGAACTACCCGTGACTCTGCTGTTTTCTGATAAATGATAGACTGGGACTCATTAGATCAAATGGAAATATCTAACCAGCGGGCACACAGCCCCTTCATTATCAGCGTGATATGCTGACAAGATCAAAGAAAATATGCACACTGACTCTGAACTTTGTTCTGCTACTTTTTTCCGTCTCGGTGTGGAAAGTTCAGTCAGTGTGCGTTAGCCAGACTACTTACTTGTTACTCCCTCATCAAAAACAGACCTATGCTATTGATGATATGGCCCTGTCAAAAACTGATGTAACCCAAAACCAAAATATATGCCTCACAGCTGATCAAAGTCTTTATATGCACAGCTAACAATATACTGTATTATTGAAGCTGCTTAACTGGGAGCATTACAAGAGAAACAACTGTGAGGCTGAATTATTATATGCTCACTTTTACTGGCTGTTAATTTGACTCGAGGCTTTCATCCAGGAGACCGCTGTTGGTGTCCCATGTGTTATGCTTCACTTTCACTTTACAATCAGCTGTTTGTTCGTGTCCTGTGTTCACATCAAGTCACATTTGCACTCTAAAAACGTAGTAGTTTTAAGCCCAATAATATATTTTTTTTTCCCTTAACCTAAGTTGTTTTGTTGCCTAAACCTAAGCAAATGTTTTTTGTTTAATTCACAACGTTAAGGACTTGTTTGTTTGTTTTTTATAAATGAATTTATTTTTTTCTCCTTTCTTTTCCATTATGGACAGTTTTTGGGTGTGTGGAATTGATGGATGATGCTGTTTGTATTGATTGTACTGTATCTCTTGTTGTGGAAAAAAATTGAAAATCTTAATAAAAATATTGCTTAAAAAAGAAAGAAAATGAGCGCATTTCCCAAAATGTCAAACCGTTAACCTTTCTGCACTTTCCTCAACTATTGCTCTACAGAAGCTCGGTGTGATATTTGGTGAAATACTATCACAATTCAATAATTTTATAAGCCAGCAATCCTGTCGTAATGACATTTGATTCTTCAAAATTATTTCATCAAAATCTCACACCAGCAGTAAAATGAAAGGCACCTCACTGTGGTATTACCATATTGTTTCTTTCTTATGTCAGAGTCATTCCCTTTTATGGATAGAATCCCACTCTTGAAATACTTAAATCCCGTGACAGGGCTGTGCAACAGTAATGTTCAATTCCTCGTGGACTACTAGACTTTTGGCTCAGGGCTCTTTCTTTCCTTCCTGAGGTGTTGTCAGTCGGCCTTTGATGGAAAAGTGCTTGCAAAAAGGTAACAGAGAAGGACCAAATGAGCATGATTACTATATTTCCGACGAGCATTGTAATGTTAAGAAATGCCAATGGGAGATCAAGGTGGGGTCTTTGTTCAGGGAAACATTCTTTCAGGTCTTGTTTATTTACTGTAGCGACCATGTTGAGGAGGAATAAATTCATCTTTGACAACTGTCTCTGAAAGAAAAGTGTATTTGTACACAGAGGCAAGGTACATGTACTGAAAATGTATACATGAAAGAAGAGTGAGACAGTGGCAGTGGAGGGAGAAATTGAAATCTAACACTGTCAGTCACAATGGGAAACCCCTTGTGTGACACCCGTGTGGCACTTTCATCCGACACTGCATGTGGAGACAAGAGGAGACAAGCCCACGTCTGCCCTCAGAGAGGAAAGGCACGGCTGGTCCTTGGTTGGCAAGTGATGCCGCAGGTGTGAACGGAAAATGACACAGGAAACAAACAACACATGAAGACACGCAGCAAACATGCTTGTGGAAAATGTTAAGAGTGCACACACCGATCTGTTGCACGCTATTACATCATTGTACATGATCTGTGATGCATCTGCAAAAAAAAGTAGATCAGGAGGCTCCCTGCTGCTCAGCGGGTTCTGGCATATCAGCCCGTTTGCACGAAAAGGCGTATATGTGCCAAGATAAAAAAGAAGGCGTGCGATAAGTATGCCTTGCTTGATTTCTGCATGTAATTTATACACCATGTATCCTGTACTGACTGCAATGTAAACACACCCAAGTACAAATGATACGGTAAGAGTTGGTAACGTAGTATAAAAAGCAAATAAGACTACCTTTGGTGGGTGGCTGGGGAGGTGGCTGCAGTGTATGGGTCCAACAAACACCAAACTTTTAACCAGGAGACCCGCTGTTGGTGTTTTATTTTGTAAGTTACGTTAGTGACATTTGTCACAGAAAGATTGTCACAGATTTTTTATTGACTTTTGTGATGTGTTTCCTGTAGGTGTGTTACGTTGTTTCCGTACATGTTTTACTTAGTTTACTTACTTACCCACAAACACCAGACTTTTAACCAGGAGACCCATGTTCGAAACCGTTGTTGACCAGTATTTTGTTTTGTAAGTTAAGTAAGTGACGTTTGTCACCTGACAATTATTACCTGTTCTTTATTAACATTTGTGACATGTTTTCTGTTGTTGTGTTACATTGTTTCCGTACATGTTTTACTTAGTTTACTTACTTACCCACAAACACCAGACTTTTAACCAGGAGACCCATGTTGGAGACCATTGTTGACTGGTGTTTTGTTTTGTAAGTTACGTTACTGACATTTGTCACATGTTTTTTAATGGACATTTGTGACGCGTTTTCTGAAGCTGTGTTACATTGTTTCCATATGTGTTTTACGTAGTTTACTTACTTACCCACAAACACCAAACTTTTAACCAAGTAACCCGCGCTCGAGACAGTTGTTGACCGGTGTTCTGTTTTGCAAGTTACGTAAATGGCATTTGTCACGTGTTCTTTATAGACATTTGTGATATGTATACTGTGGTTGTGTTACGTTGTTTCCTTTCGTGTTTTACTAACTTTACTTAATTATTTTAAGCCCAACCATTTTCTCTTACCTTAAGTGTTTTTCTTGCCTGAACCTAAGTGTGAACGTTTGTGTGGCATACAAATGATATGCGAAAAGCGACATAAAAAAGGCTTAAATACATACACATGACACAAGGAATTTCCGTGTAATGTTTTACACCTTCCTGTGAGACAGGGTTGGAAATATACAGGGGTTTAAATATCCTTTCTACGTCATACACACACATGCACACGAGGCCAGATTCTGTTTTATTAATGGGGTGACATCCACCATGACCTGCATGAGAGGAATTAAAAAAACTCAATATGCGGGTTCTTTTATTTACACAGTGACACACACAAATAAACTACTAGAGTACATGCACAATGAATAAATCTCATCTCTAAGGTCTCATCTTGTAAGAGGTCTCAAATGGAGTATTTATTCAGTGAGACACTGTGCGCACGGTGTGTGGGGGCATACTCAGCTGCTTGGTTTACTTCAGAGAGTGCATCGTGCAGTATTTCATCCACAGTACAGAGCCAGTAATTTCATACTGAAGGCTACGGCCATCTACTGCTATATTATATTCCCTGCACCCTTTTTTACGCCCTCTTTCGCACACACACACACACACACACACACACACAAAATTCACTGGTTTTATATTCACCACCATTCAGTGTGACTTGCAGTTAGCGCTGTGAAAAATGATGAGACTTCCTCCTACTTATTAACACTGACTAGCATCAGAGGTGATGGAGTGAGTGGAAGCAGCTCGACATTAAAGGTAATGCTTTCAAACAAGGCTCCCCAGACCCCAGTCAAATGGAGTCACTATATCAAAAGACTCCCCATTGCAGTAACTATACATCTCCTGCTGTGTCCTCTCACTGTAATGCCACTTAAAATATATAGTAACCAGGAACAGGGTGAGAAAGCCAGTCTCTGGATCTCGAAGAAGCTCTTTGAAGGGAGTTTGTTTTCATTAGAATCATGGTTTCGTACAAAAATAAGGGCCAGAAAAGATGAATTGATTCTCTTAGTATTCTTGTGAAAGTGAGAGAAAATGGGCTCTAGGTGCGTTTTTTTTTTTTTTTTTTTTCTGGCTTTGTCTATGTTTTTCAGTCCAGAATCTGTTTTGATACGGAGTTGAAAAAGAAACGCACAACCTCTCCCTTATTCCTCCCTGTATTTAATTTCGCTCTGCCTTTGAGGTCCTGATGAGTGAATAATGGGGAGAGAGAAGAAAAGAAAGTGGTGAGCGTCAAACGTGTCCTTACCTGGGTGGCAGAATTGGAACGGCATGGTTCAGCCTTTTCAGCATAATCAAGCATTCTAGGTTTTATCGACAAAACACGAGAGCACAAACAACAAACAACCCCACAGGCGCACCGAGAGCGAAAATGTTTCAGCCAACCAGAGGCGGGTCTCCAAGGTTACATGTTGTATTTAATCCCCTGAACCCCCCATAGGCCTGATGCTGGAAGAATTTTGTTGATGTCTTGGGTTGTCTGCATGCTGTGTGTGTGTGTGTGTGTGTGTATGTTGCGCTTGTGTGCATGCATCTTCCTCCCTCGAGCCACAGTTAAACCCCAGTGACATCAGCAGCCATGTCTTATTTCCCTATTACAAAGGTCCCACTGTAACGTAGTGTGTCAGAGCAGGGACTACTGTCTCATGCACAAACACACACACACACACTCATTAGGACACATACCGGGTCTCTCTCTCTCTCTCTCTCTCACGCACAAGCACACACACCAGAGGGAGGGAGCAAGAGTGCAGAAAAAAAGGCACAGAAACAAATTAAACCGAGTGCAAGATAGGCCTTTCATTATAATTACCATATTCAATAAAACACAGATTAGATAAAGGAAGAGAAGCTCTGGGAAAAAGGAAAGGAGTGTGTGTGTGAGTGTGTGAGTGTGTGTGTGTGTGTGTGTGTGTGTATTTGAGCATATTTCTCCATGAACTTGAAAGATGAGTAGAGGATTGTGCATAATTTACACTGTAGTTTTCAAAGAGGCCGCTACGCCGCAGATGGTACAAATTATGGTCGCTCCTCTACTCGGTTTTACTCAAGCATCTAAAGTCTCTCTAAAGTACTGAACCTGAAGTAATTATAACATCCAATCAATTTTAAACTAATTTTAGGTTTGGCAGTTAGCTGCCCGTCTCGTGTCGGTACATTATTTGTGAGTTTAGTGTGCACATCTAGTTATTCACACCCATGCAGAAGCAGTCGGCGCTGCTGAATGTTGCACTTCATGCTGCATATTCAGTTGGGATTTGATTAAACGCTGAATCATATCTCCCAAAGGTCTCAAACACTGTCATTTGCATTTGTTAAAATAGCTTCTTTATTACATTTGATTACCATGCACTTAAGAAGTTCTTTGGGATATGAAGATGTTGGCTGGGCTGCACCGCAGTGACAGCATCGTCAAGTTCTGATTCCCTATACATCTGATATTTTGGTGTAAGAACATCTTTCATTACGCTTGAATGGGGTAGAACATAGTATGCTGTCTTGTGCTGGGCTGAAATTACCATTTTGTATTGAGTCTTTTTACTTGTTGATGGACAATGTTTCCTCCCATCTACCGACAGCTGAGAAAAAAATGAACAAAAGTGTGCATGGAGGTGTGATAGCTCTGGCGGTAGCTGAGAAAAAAACAAACGAAGCAATGCAGCCTTTTACTTGCTATTCCTTCAAGCGTTAAAACTAATGATTACTTCCATTAATGCTTAACCTGTCTAGATTTTGTTTGATTAGTCATTTAGTCTATGAAATGACCCAATTTCCCAGAACACAAGGTGACGTCTTTAAATTGCTTGAAAGAAAAGAAAGAGAAAGAAAAAGCAGCAAATTCTCACACTTGAGAGGGCGGAACCAGCGAATGTTTGCTGTGTTTGCTTGATAAATGATTTAAACAATGAATCCATTATCAAAACTGTTGTTGGCTAATGTTCTGTTAATTGACTAATCAATCAATCTGCAATTTTAGTATACAGTGTCTTTGAGTATTTTGAAAAGCTCACAGTAAATAAAATGTATTACCATATTATTATTAATTGTTTCAACACCAAGTTTTTGAATTTGGAATTGGCACTGGTGCACTTTCTGTATAGCCTCCCAGCCAGAACATTGCACATTAGTACATATAATTACACTGTAGTGCTGCAGTGCCATTAGGTTGTAACATTATGCAACAAA
>CAKAOH010001476.1:5668-55903 GCA_916701665.1 Sebastiscus tertius | reverse complement strand
TTTTTTTTCAGACTTTTTTTTTTGGAAATTTTTTCAGACTTTTTTTTCAAACTTTTTTTTCAGACTTTTTTTCAGATCTTTTTTTCAGACATTTTTTTCAGATTTTTTTTTGGACTTTTTTTGTCCAACATTTTTCAGATCTTTTTTTCAGACTTTTTTTCAGACTTTTTTCAGATCATTTTTTTCAGATCATTTTTTTCAGACTTTTTTTTCGGAAATTTTTTCAGACTTTTTTTTCAGACTTTTTTTTCAGATCTTTTTTCAGATCTTTTTTTTGGACTTTTTTTTCAAACTTTTTTCAGATCTTTTTTTTCAGACTTTTTTTTCGGAAATTTTTTCAGACTTTTTTTTCAGACTTTTTTCAGATCTTTTTTTTGGACTTTTTTTTCCAGACATTTTTCAGATCTTTTTTTTCAGACTTTTTTTCAGACTTTTTTTGTCCGACATTTTTCATATCTTTTTTTTCAGACTTTTTTTTCGGACATTTTTTCAGACTTTTTTTTCCAGACATTTTTCAGATCTTTTTTTTGAGACTTTTTTTCAGAACTTTTTTTTCAGACTTTTTTTTCGCGAATCCCTGCAGCCAGGTTTCTAAAACTTATGGAAAGCTGATGGAGAGCACAACAATGCTCCTGGTTTGGAATGAGATCAATCACATATATTCAGCTGTCCACATATTTGGCCATGTAGTGTAGTATGTAACGACGGCGTCCCTGGATGGAGTCTGGCGGAGGAATCAATACATTTATTGGCTAATTGATGGAATTTATGAAAGTTCTTCTCTATTGTGCCGTCCTTTAGGAGTTACCAGAGAACGAACACCTCCACCCTCCTCTCAGCATCACTGTCGTCGATTGGCGGGCCTTTGGTCGCAGCACGTTGGTTGGAAACCACATTATCAACAACCTTAAGGCCTTCAAATACACGCCACCCCCGGCCCCGCCTGCTCCCGTACAGACACACAAACCACCAAAGGTCACATACACCCCTGAACCTGTCCTGATACCAGAGCCACAAAGCACTGAGGGTAATACTTGTGTGTATGTCTGTCTGTATGTGTGTTTGTGTATGTGTGGCACACTCAGGGATTTTTACAGCCTGAATTTTATATTTCTTTTTTCATGTTTTTACATTTAACGGAACAGTGTTGATTAGCAGAAATGGAATATAATATTAATAACTATGATTTTTTTAGTGTATAATCACCTGAAACTAAAGTTGATCTCATCCCATTGGAAGATTTATTTTTGTTTCTCGTCCAATAGCACCGTACGAGGACATTGGAGAGGCCAGTTCAACTGCAGCACTAACAAAACAAGATTTCCTGATCACTGTGGAGGATGAAGCCCCACCTCCTCCTCCACCTCCACCTCCAGCCCAACCTTCACCTCCACCCACAACTAAGCAAGACAGGAAGAAAAGGGTGAAATTACTGCATATATAACTATATAAACGCTCTTATGGATCACATGTATCACTGTCTAAATATTCTTTGCCTGTGCATGTCGTGTATATTTGAAATGCAGGACAGCAGGACAAAGTCCACTCGTGGTCGTTCCACTAAGCGGAGGAGGCGGACCATCGCTGACGAATCAGCGGAGTGCGTCATCGACTGGTGGTCGAAATACTACATGTCTGTAGAAAAAGAGGTAGCTATGATCGTTGAGTTTTGTTGCAAAACATATTAAAAAAACAGACTGTGAACATGTACGCTCCTGTTTGTGTTCCAGGCCAAACAGCAAGGCTCTCCGTTCCCCGACGTCTTTGAAAAAAGTAAGAACTCATTATGTTCTCTGTGAACACTTAAATTCAATGTCAAAGACGATGTTAATGACAGACCTAGGGTTTCGGAGTCGTTGTGTAAACGTGATTGACACAAGGTGAGGTCGTATTTATTTATAAACGTCCGACAATTTTGAATGAAACATTCAGACATGTCGTGCAAAGGCCTTAAATCTTGAGAGCAGCTGTATTAAACGCCAGTTTAGGTGATCAATGTCCAGATCAATGTGACATTTAGCCCTATCGTTCAGGCATTTCAGCGTGAATGGAGATCTTTGCAAAAAAACATCTTTAGGTCAAATATAAATAGAAGCGTAAACTGGTCTTAGGAAGGGTTGTCCCATTATGTTCCCCCTGACCCCCCACACACACACTGTTGTGCATTGCAGCTTTGCCGTACGAGGGCTTGCTCAGCGATGGAATAAGCTCCTTGGGTAAGGACAAAGACATGCAGCTAATAAAGCTGTTGACATAGAGCACTTTCAAGACAGTTTTAGCCTCTGTTGATTCTAACTTCATTGGAGGAAATCTTCTGCTTGGTAACTCGCCTGGGACTGATTGAATCTTACTGGTTTCTGTGGTACAAGCCTGTAGATAGACCTGTTAGGCTCTGTTTATAGTATTGGCATTATGGTATTATAGTGTTCTGTCACTGCATGATCCACCCTGCAGCTACCACTGTTACCCTCCAGGTACTTTGAGCAGCGGATAAAGGTTGTGGTGGCCACTTTACTGGGTGTACAGTTACCTATTTGATTCTAGAGGGATCAGTACGGTGTTCTTAAATGTTGAAGCAGGCAGCACATTTCTAACAAATCCTCCTGCAGCATTAAAAAGAAACAAATGATACTTTTTACACGATAACGGGGAACTCTTTGCCACGGTGCTTTGTGTCACTGAAAATATGTCTTGTTTCTTCCATCAGTCAGCAGCTCGGAAGGAGACAAGAAGAAGAAACCGACAGGAAAAGGAACCCTGGAGCCAAGCATCGGTCTGCCTACTAAATTAGCCACACTCAAGGTACTCGGTGCACAAACACGACAATAAGATCACAGCAGACACTCTTTTTAAACTAGACACTCAGAATGAAAGAGCACTCAAAACATACAGCTACCAGCAGTGATGAACTACAGAAAACACACAGATTAATGTGCTGAATTCACATGGATAGACTTTGTCAGGATTTTGCAGTCTGAATCTCTGGTGCATTTGTTAAAAACATAAACAGGGTAAATGGGAGTGTGTGATTCCACATCGTGCATAAATTGTTTATTTATTATGTCTAAGAGAAAAAAAACCTTTACAAATATGTGTGCTTTTTTTTAAATCAAACAATATATCTTGGTATTGATACATGTCAAAGAGATAAAAGTTCAATGCAGTGATGCTGGTAATCTCTCTGCAGCTGTACAACAAGGAGCTGGAGGCAGAGTTTGGGCCTTTCAATGACTGGGTGAACACATACGAGCTGTTCAGAGGGAAAGCCAATGAGGAAGAGGGGGCGACGGAGGAGAGATTCGTAGGCAAATTCAAGGTGAGACAATAAGGTTGAATGTCCTCTATGGGAAACACTGACATATCTTCACTATCGATCTAATCCGCTATGTGCATAATCTTCTCTGTAGGGGCGATTCTGCCTGTATAGACTGGCTGAGGACGAGGCAGAGGACTGGGACGAAGCCGTGGACACCGGGGACTTCAGAGTCAACAGAGGAATCCCTCCCAACGGACTGGTCCAAGTCCTCATACGGGTTTACATCGTCTCTGTGCGTCCTCATTTCTTCATTTCTCAGTTTTAGACGTTTAAAATGTTTACAATGAATGTTCTTAAGCATTTAGACTAAATACACAAAATGCTAAACTATTCACAATCTAAAAAAATGTTTTGGTTAATTTATTTTGAAGTAACTAGGCTTCATTTAAAATGTCTGAAATGCTAGCAAGGATCAAACAAACGACATATAGTCTATTTTGATGTTTTCTTATGCACTTTGGCACCTTATTTACATTAAATGTAAAAAAAAAAGAACCCTCTTATTTGTATGAGACTAAACTATACCAACGTGTTAATGCTCTTTCCTCCCTCTCCAGGCGTCGAACCTGCACCCAGCTGATCCAGACGGGAAGGCAGACCCTTACATTGTTCTCCGGCTTGGCAAGAACGAAATCAAAGACCGAGACAACTACATCCCTAAACAGCTGAATCCTGTGTTTGGAAGGTATGTGAATGGCTGACTACAACTTATCCCTTTATGTTCTAAATCAGCACCCCGTCCCAAACTTCTCCTTTTCTTATCTGCGTCCAGGTCTTTTGAGATGCAGGCGACGTTTCCTCAGGAGTCTCTGCTGTCAGTGGTGATCTATGACCACGACCTGGTGGGAGGGGACGACCTGATAGGAGAGACTCGCATTGACCTGGAGAACCGATTCTACAGCCGACACAGAGCCACCTGTGGACTCCCTACCGAGTACAGCGTGTGAGTCTGGGCCTTTTGCCCTATTTATATTCATGGTTTATTTGACTCTTAATTTATATCTACTTCATCTCTGTGTCATTTTCATCTGAACAAACACATTAAAGGAGAAAAGACTACCATAACCTTTCATTAAAACATTGTCATTTACTCGATAATCATACTAAAACAGGTCACTATGCCTCCTCTGCCCGTCTCTGTTTGTCTGTTAGTGACGGTTATAATGCCTGGAGAGACTGTCTGAAGCCGTCGGAGCTGCTGACTAAGCTGTGCAGAGACAACGGTCTGGCCGATCCTCTCTTCAGACCAGGACGCATCACTGTGGCCGACAAAATATTCACTGGCAAGACGCTCTTCATGCTTGAAGGTACATGTTGTAGGGTTATAAGCCATTTGTTAAGTGTTTTTATGCTGCTTATAATGCTGAAAAATGGGAGATTAAGTAAAGCCTTACCCTTTAATCATATGCAACCACACAATTACATCTAAAGTGATAAAACAGAACAGTAGTCTCATTTGTAGTTGTCATTTTAGTTTTTATGCCTCTGAGCTGGCAACAGCCGAGGCCGGAGGCTTTATGTGTTTGGGTTATTTGTCTGTCCGTCCCTAAATACTTTGACTTTTTTATTATGTTTCTAAATGTCATGCTATACTATGACTTTTTACATGACTTGTTTATGTTTTTAAATGACATATACTATGACTTTTTTTAATGATTTTTTAAAATAACACAATATTCTATGTATTTTTTATGACGTTATACTATGCATTTTTATGATTTTTTTTAATGACATACTATACTATGACTTTTTTTTAAATATTTTTTAAAATTACATACTATAATATGACTTTTGTTAAATGACGTACTGTACTATGACTTTTTTCTTTAATGAAATACTATACTATGACTTTTTATGCAGCCGTGGCCAGATGTTGTGTCTGTCTGTGACCTCACAAAACAAGTTTTTGGCCATAACTCAAGAATTCATATGCCAATTATGTTAATTTTACAGAAATGTCTAACAGAATAAAATGATGATGTGATGACATTTATGGATGTAAACTGCAACTTGACTGGTCGATAATAATCTTGTGTTGTGTGCACGTCTCAGAGGAGCCGCTGGAGACCTATGAGCATTTGTCTCTGAAGATCCTGCACCGCTGGGCGGAGCTCCCGGCTGTGGGATGCAAACTGGTACCAGAACACATCGAGACCAGAACCCTGTTCAACAAGGCTCGGCCCGGCATGGACCAGGTCTTTCTTTTTTAACACTATCTAACAAAGTATAATGTAATATGTAATTAAAAAAAATATGTTTTCACAAACTTTTCTTCAGATAACAAAAAGTCATTTGCTGACAGACAATAAACAGTTCCTGATTCTTCTCCTGTGTGCGTGTGTGTGTGTGTGCGTGTGCATGTGCGTGTGCGTGTGCGTGTGCATCCGCGTGTGCAGGGTCAGGTCCAGATGTGGGTAGACTTGTTTCCCATGGACTTACCTCATCCGGGACCTTCAGTGGACATTTCACCTCGAAAACCAAAAGGGTGAGAGCTGTCTCTCTCTCAGCACCTGAAGGACAGTCTTTAATGTCTTGATAGAACAATATTTGTTTTTGGAAAAGGGCGTTTAACACCCCAGTGTGTGTGTCTGCGTGTGTGTGTGTGTGTGTGTGTGTGTTCAGGTATGAGCTGCGTATCATCATCTGGAACACGGAAGATGTGGTCCTGGAGGACAGCAACTTCCTCACCGGTCAACAGTCCAGTGATATCTACGTCAAGGGGTAACTACATTACCTTTCTCTCTGTTCCAAATGCAGATATTTATCAGACTCATAATTTTCTTTTAGTTTGCTGATTCTAAACAGTATATTTTCTTGTATAAAAATAAGCTGTTAGCCTATTTTTCACTGCTACTGTCGATCTCGCTCATCTTTCTCTGTAGCTGGTTGAAAGGTTTAGAGGATGACCGTCAGGAGACAGATGTCCACTACAACTCTCTGACCGGAGAAGGAAACTTCAACTGGCGCTTTGTGTTCCCCTTCAGCTACCTGCCTGCTGAGAAGGTACTGATGAGTCTCTTTATTAGTCATATATACAACAATCACAGCAAGCAGTCATTTGGAAATTAAACTCTTGGGTCTCAGGTACACTTCAACAATGCTAATTAAAAATGTGTATATATATATATATATATATATAAAACAGGAAAACGACAAAAGTAAAAGCAAAATGAGAATCAAAGACGTTGTGCAAGTTAAAATATAGGGCTTAAATGTTAACATAAATATAAAATAAGTAATGTAAACATACATTTGTGGAATGCAGTATTTCAAATGGATAAGCTGAATGTAAACAGGATGCATATACATGATGAAAAGTAATAAATAAATATATACAGAGGTGTAAACAGGAATATAGTATGTATAGAGAAGTAATAAATCTATATATAGATACACAGAGATGTAAAATAGTAAGTAGAGTATATAGAGAAATAGACAGACGCAGGGTCACACCTAGTGAACCCTGCAAAACTATCACATTGTCAACACATCTCTTTCTCACAGGTAATAGTGGTGAGGAAGAAAGAGCACATTTTCTCTCTGGATAAAACGGAGCAGAAGCTTCCTGCCATCCTCAGTCTGCAGGTCTGGGACTTCGAGACGCTCTCCTCTGACGACTTCCTGGGTGGGTGTGACTGCTCCTCATTGCGTATCTGTGTTTCTCTATTTGTATATTTGCCTGATACAAGTGTGTTTGCGTGTCGTGTAGGTACGGTGGAGTTGAACCTCCATGGTTTCCCTCGAGGGGCGAAGACGGCAAAGTCGTGTAAATTGGACATCTTGACGGACGGGACGGAGAGAATCTCCATCTTCCAGCATAAGAGATCAAGAGGCTGGTGGCCCTTCAGCAAGTCTGGAGAACTGACGGTACAAATACACAAACACACAAACACTGTACCAACCAAGTCTTACAGACTGACAAAGCACTTGTTGAGACTTTGACTGATGGTTGTGTCGTGTGCTCTGAATCCATCAGGGGAAAGTGGAGGCAGAGTTCCATCTCGTGATCGCTGAGGAGGCCGAGAAAAATCCTGTTGGTCGAGCCCGCAAGGAGCCGGAGCCGCTGCCAAAACCAAAGTAAGAGTCTGGCAGTATTAAGTCTGGTGTGTGTTTCTGTGCTCCTACTGTGGAGGTGTGCTAGTTGCCTTTAACGGCGTGAACTTCAGAGGTAGGGGTTTATGAGGCCCAGTGCGAGAAAATGTGACTTAAAACTACTATGACTCTTCTGAAAATATGCCGTTCTCATGATATTGTTGCCCCGTTACAGGTGAAAGTGTACTAGTGACTGTAACTAACGAGTGCTGCAGTGTTTCTTTTCGGTAGTTTGACTGACTTCCATTGCTCCTAAAGTAGTGTTATTATGGTAAGGATGGCCTCTGAGCGAGGCAAATGGCGTTACCACGGTTTTGCACTTGGCGGCTCATGTTACCGCAGACAAGGAAAGGGAGGAGTGAGGAGTATTCAGTTGGTTGCAATCTGCAACCGCACCACTAGATGCCATCAATTCCTACACACTGTACCTTTAATTCTCGCTTCTCCTCTCTTCCAGTCGTCCGGACACCTCCTTCTCGTGGTTTGTCAATCCATTCAAGTGTTTCTTCCACTTGGTGTGGCGAAGCTACAAGAAGTACATCATCATCGCCCTGGTCATTCTCATCACTGTGCTCTTCCTCGCCCTGCTGTTCTACACTCTGCCAGGAGCCATTTCTCAGAAGATAATCAATGGATAACACACAGACGAGGGATGATAACAGCGACCAATAACTCTTTCAACGTACTGCAGTGTTGTCTTAAGATAGACTTCAAACAATCAGAACCTATACTTGTAAGCTTATCCACATTATCTGTTAAGGAAGAGTCCAGCTTTTGGCTAAACTCAATGATTACAATCAACCATGCACTGGAAAACTCATTCTGTCCAACCAAACATTTCACTTTAAAATACATTAACATGTACTTGAAAATATGTTTTACTGTAGAAGGTTTCTATATTCAAATAATTTATGTTTCCTGTGTATTAGAGAATTGGTTTATACATTTTAAGATTCTGAATGTGTAAATTATGTAAAATGAGGGCAAAGACAAAGTGATCCATATCAGGAACTCTAATTCTTTTGTCCGTACATAAACTCCACCATATATTGAAATATTGTAATCTATGCTCAATAAAGAAGAAACTTAAGTTTTAGCACACAGGCTCTGTTGTTATTTATTTGTGAATGGAAGTTCAATGTAGGGCTGACCCGAATGCTTCTAGTCTTCGACCTGCTTTGGTATTCAACCGTTAAAATCAGTATTCCAATGCTTTGTTTTTTTATTCAAATATACACACAATGACTTTTTTTTTATTTTTGACATACTAGAACTTTTTTTTTTTCAACATACTTTACTATGACTTTTTAATTTTTCGACATACTATACTATGACTTTTTTTTTTTTTTCCGACGTTGTATTTTATGACTTTTTAATGACTTACCTTAAAATGAAAAATGAAATCACTACACTATACCATGATTTTTTTTCATTAAAAATATTTTGACAAACTATACAGTGACTTTAAATTTTTTTTTTCGACATACTATACTACGACTTTTTTTCCCACATACTTTACTCTGACCTTTTTCTATTTTTTTTCATATATTAAAACTTTTTTAACTTTTTTCGGCATACTATACTACGACTTTTTAAATTTTTTTGACATACTATACTATAACTATTTTTTCGACGTACTTTATTATGACTTTTATTTTTTCGACATACTATTCTATGACTTTTTAATGACTTACCTTCTTGCAGCCTCTGCTCTTTTTACTTTTTTTTATTTTAAACATACTATGACTATTTTTTTCATGAAATTTTTCAACATACTATACTATGACTTTTTTCATGAAATTTTACGACATACTGTAATCTGACTTTTTTCTTCATGAAACTTTTCAACATACTATACTATGACTTTTTCTTCATGCCATTTTTTGACATACTATAAAATGACTTTTTTTCATATTTTTCAACATACTATACTATGACTTTTTTTTCATGAAATTATACAATATACTATTCTATAACTTTTTCATGAAATTTTTCGAAATACTATACTATGACTTTTTTATATGAAATTTTACGACAAAATATACTATGACTTTTTCTTCATGAAATTTTTCAACATAATATACCATGACTTTTTTCATGAAATTTTATGACATACTGTAATACGACTTTTTCATGAAAGTTTTGGATATGCTATTCTATGACTTTTTTTCATGAAATCTTTCAAAATATTATACAATGACTTTTTTTTAAGAAATCTTTCGATATGCTATACCAGTGCGTGAAAAACAATATTTTTGCTGCATGGGTGTCTCCCATAACATCCTCAGATTTTGTAAATTATTTCCACTCAGTCATTGCATTTTTTAGACAGTTGAGGTCTTTACTGATAAAGTGATGAGAAATACAGTGCATTATATACAGTATTCACAGCAGTTAAGGCGACATTAAAGGGACATTTCATGCATTTAAATTTGAGTTGCTGTACAACAAATTACACAAAAGGTTCACAAAGAGTTACAAAAGGGTATGTTACATCAAAGTCACGTAAAAAATAAATTTCCTCCCAGTCAGAAAAGTACAAAAATGTGAGTACAGGCCGTTTATATACAAAATAAGAGACATTAAAAACAACAACACTGCTTCAGCAGGCTCGATTCATCATCACATTTACACAATTTACACCAGCGTCACATTTTTAAATTCTCTGTTCTCTCGTCTCGTTTCAGATTAAAGGTGATTTAAGATTTTGTCAGTTGCCAAAACAAAGATATAAATATTTAAAGTGCAGATTCTGTCGGGGAAGCAGCCGGTTTGGTTTTATTGCTTTTTCCCCAAAACACTGTGATGATGTGATGTGTACAGAACTGTGGATATGAAATACATGATTATATGAAGAAATGTTGATTACAAGCAAGCAAATGGAAATCATCATTATCTATTAAAAACATCCATATTTTCTGACATTATTGTGTTTAGACTGTTTTACGGAGGCCTTTTGAATTAAATTATTTAAAATCATAAATGTAAGAAATATTAGGAAGACAGTTTGTTGCTATAGTTCTATTTAGCTAGTTATCAGATAATAATAGTTGATATTTATTAAACAATATTTGTGTTATTACTCCACTAAGCTTCCCATAGTGTTGAAATACGTAAACATTTATTTATTTTTTAATCATATATGCGATATTGTGTATTATTCAGGTGTTAAAGGTTGCTGATGTGAGTGTTTTCTGGTGAAATATACAGTACAAGAAGACAAATACATAACTCATCACTGATCTTTTTTTCAAACATTAATTCATCAACAAGAAGTTCTTGTGATAAATAATATGTACACATGCTATAGTACATTTAAATAAAATCCTTTAGTTTTATCACAAGAGAGTAAATGTTTGTTTTGGCAACTGTCAAATCGATCCAGTGGAAACATTTATTTAATTTTATTAATTTTTTTACTGCTGAATCTTTAAGTAGGTCAAGCTTTGGATACCAAGCTGTATCATATGTACAGAAAAACAACAAACTCTTAATCACTCATTCATACAAGCCTGCTGGTTCAAGAGTGTCAGACACTTAATGTGGTTTGAATATGGCATTTAGGAGAAACACGATCTGATCCCAGACCTGCCAAGATTTACGTTTTAAAGGGGCAGTACGTAAAAATATGTGACCAAACCTAAACCAATAACTCACTGTGGTGTCAGCCAATCATGTCCACTGTCCTCCTCACCATCAACCTTCAGCCATGCTACGCTATGCAGTGCGTACAGTTGAAAAACAGTAAATGTAATTTGACATTACTTGGCTACTTACTGAAGAAATCAATATTTTTGACACAAAAACGGTCCACCAGAGTCCGACGTCTGAACTGTGCCCATAGCAACGGTCTGTTATACATAGCAACGGTCTGTTATAGAGAAATTACAGACCGCAGAACGCCGTGATTGACCAATCAGAATCGAGTATTCAACACAGCCGTGTAATAACAGGAATTAATGGACACTCTGCAGCCAATCAGAATCGAGTATTCACCCAAACCCAAACATCTATTCTACTTTTAATAGTTTAACTACATTTTCCTGATTATACTTTTCAATGCAGGACTTTTACTAGTAACAGAGTATTTTCACAGTGTGGTATTATTACTTTTACTTAAGTAAAGGATCTGAATATTTCCTTCACCACTGCTCATACATTTCTAATTTGTAAAAACACTCAGAAAGAGACATTTAAGTAGTTAATAATCAAATTCTGTCTACCGGTGTCCACCGGTGTTCATTATTGTCTTTTACAGAGCCAGCTCTTGTAATTTGTCATCATCCAGAACGACAACTTTTATAACGAAAAAGAAGAGGAAATATGTAAAATGAATCCTGTCCTAAGATAACAAATCAAGCAGGAGACACGCAATCTTGTTATTTCAAGTTGTAGAAACCTACAAAAAATGTGCCTTAGTTCAGGTCTCTTTCTTTAAAGGTGAACAGATCTGTTCCTCTCAGGAAGATTACTATTACAGCTCTTTATTAGGTTCATAAAACCTGTCCTGTCTTTTCCAGTTTTCACTCCAGCTGCTACATTTACATTTTTTTTTTTGCTCAAATCAGTCTGAAGATAAAAGTAAATGGGGGGAAATTCCTTGATCTGATTTAATCATTTTCACTTTTAAAGCAGCATCTCTGCTCCCTAGTGGTCGAAATCAATGAATGCGTACAATAAAACATCCTCAGCTGTAGTTGTTTGGGAGATGATGACATCGGTGCCATTTGTTCTAGAGGTCGATAAAGGTCAACAACTACTTACTGCCCCTTAAAACGTCTCGGTGTCTAGCAGGATCTGCATTACCACATGATTCAAAAAGGTCAACTGGCAACTTCCTTGTTCACACACACACACACACACACACACACACACACACACACACACACACACACACACACACACACACACACACACACACACACACACACACACACAGAAATACCGTTGAATGAAGCATCAACAGTGTAGTAAACCCAAACCGACCCTGAGTCACAGAATCTCTGATCTCACACAGCAGCAGCTCCGGCCTGAACCTCAGAGGTTTTGGACAAACTCACACAAAAGGTTGAAGGAACATTTCGCCACAATAATAACTTTAAATTTACTCCGCGATGAATGAAACTGAGGTTTTTTTGTAGTGTTTTAAAAAGCAATCCAGACAGTTTGAGCCGGAGTTGTGGCTGCATGAGATCTCACCCTCACTGACCCGTGCACACACACACACGCTCCCATCCTGAAATACAAACATGTAATACACAACTCTGATATTTATCAAGTGTCTCGCAGTATGGAAGCTAATCAAAATGTACACGTAAATCAAGATGATCTGGGGGTTTAAGCTTGTAGATGCAGACGTGAGGAGCGTTTGTTTTGTGACTTTCTTTTCACCGCGTGTTTTGGCACATTAGCAAACTGAATCTCATAAAGAAACTGAAGTCGTTTCACTGAAAAAGTCCTAGAAATGCCTTCTGTGAACACAGATTAACAACACGTGTGAGAGGATTCAAGCTGAGAAAAGATAAAAAAAAAAAAATTACCTGTTCGGATCCGTCATGAGAGGCTTGATAAACACAGATTAGCGTCCCCACAGTGGCAGATTAACACAGACCTGGTTCAGGGACATGCAGAGAGCTCCACAGGAAGTCAGTAAAACTTTTAGAAAACAAGACACAATTATACCTAAAATATATTAGAGAAAAATATTTTTTGGCATATTTCTTTTTGAATGTGTACAACAACTCAAACACCTCATCTCAGCTTCTCTTTATATTATAAATATCTTTATGTTTAAATACAAATTATGGTTAAAAGTTGCCTCCCCTCTATGTTAAGACTATAACATTTTGGTTTTACTCACGCAGTCCAGTAACACTTCACCTGAAACCTCAGTAGAAAAAGATCTATAACCTGTAGATAACTGGTGGTTTGTAAAATCATAAGTGTGCCTCTACGGCGGCTGAGTGGTTCAGATTCACAGCTCCACCGACTCTAAATCTAATTTACATTTAAATACCAAATCATTTAAAAAAATGTTCCCACAACTATTTTTGTAGAACAGAGTTTTAGGGTCACGGTCACGCACAAAAACATTTCTGATTTTACATAAAATTTGTAATATTGTGAGAATAAAGTTGTAATTTCAAGAAAATAGTCAACAAAATGACAAAAAAATCATACTTTTCATGAGGAAAGTCATAATTTTACAAAGCTATGTCTTGTAATAACACTACTTTATTCTAATAAAATTACAACTAAATATCAAAATATTACAAATCTTTATCTTAATCGGAATATTAGTATTTAAAAAAAATTAAAAAATAAATCCCAGATACACTTTTAAGAAACATATGCAATATTGTGAGAATAAATATAATAAAATTTCAAATAAAAGTCATATTACCATGTTGAAATTTTAAGACAAAGATCTCACTTTTCTAGAGTAAAGTCTTATTTTTACAAGAATAAAGCCAATTGTAATACTATTACTTTATTCTCAAAATAAACGTTTTCTAATAAAATCACAACAAAATCTAAAAATATTCTAATTTTAAAATAATATATCTGTAAAATTATGACTCTATCGTGTAATTCTTTTCACTCCCAATACCACTTTATTCTCATAATATTATATTTTTTCTTAAAAATACTTTTATCCCTCTCAAAGTGGCCCTAATACACTGTCATATTTTTTGGTACCAACCAGTCTAAGAATTTCTAAAAAGAAATTATTTATTTTAACCATAGAGTTGTATTTATGCCCTTCAGGTTGACAGTTTGTGTCTTTTGCATCTACCTAAAGAAATGGAGGAAATCAGGGATAATTTTCACTCCTGACACTAATAAAAAAAACACATCATTTAAAGTGAGGAATCACCTGGAACCAGTCAAATGCTGGTACACGTCCCACCAGTCTACCTGCGCGGCATTAAACTGACTCCACCCAGAAGTTCCCTCTCATGAACTAGTAAATAAATCCACTTCTGACTGCTTTAGTTCCCTTAACACCATTTTGCATTCTTAAATCTACTAATATCACTCTGTTACTGAGAAGGATGCAGAATGATCACAGAGGCGTGCTGCATCTTCGTGAGATGTGAGCTCAAGTCAGCGTTTGGATCCAGGTGTGTGTTTGTTGTACGCAGTCAGTCAGTCAGAAAGAGGAAGCTTCGCCCGTCTACGCCCGCTCACGTCAGGAGGGAGTGTTTGGAGGACGCCTCGTCCACCAGAGCCTGCACCGTGATGCCCAACTTCACCAGGCCTTTCTCCTCCAGGATGTGGTGAGGAAGACACAGTTTGTCCTGGGAGACCAGAGTCAAGAGAGGAAAGAGAAGAGAAGGAGCGTAGGAGCAGACGTAGAGGCAGAAAAGAGACAGGATTTAGACACAATGCTTGTAAATGTAAGGTGTGTTTCTGCAACATGCCCTCATGCTGGTAAAAACCTGGACGAACAAAAGAGTTCGGCATATACCGGGTCTACACTGGTGCATGCTGCCTCCAGGAGCCACAGCCCTACACCCTGAGTCCAACACTATCAAAGAGTTATAATACGTGTCCACAGGGGCGTTTTTGGACGTAAGGGATCGCCTCGCTTCCCAGCGTTGGACGCTTGATGGGCTGCCACTGGACACCCGATTGAATGAACGCTTTCCCTCTTGCTTTGTCTCAGCTTTCAAACCGGAAACAACATGGCGGCTCGTTTTGGAAACTTTTTTCTCTTATATTACAAAAATAGTTCACCAAAATGTGTTTCTGAAAACATTTGAGGTGAGAAATAAGCCATGCAGTTGCTGAATCCGTCTTCATTTTAGATCGACAACGGTTAGTTTAAAAGCTTTTCAGAAGTTTCCAGAGGCGGCGAGTTGCGCCGGCTGTCCCTGATTTGCATAAAGTAGACTAGACCTCAACTTTATGCAAATGAGGAGTGGCCAACGTGACGTTCTGTCTCTCGAAGCGCAACGCTGCGCTACCAGAATGCATTGCACAGAGAAATAAGCCGTGCAATTGCAAAATCGGTCGACAACGGTTAGTTTAAAAATTTCTCGGGAGTTTCCAGAGGTGGCGAGTTGCGCCGGACGTCCTTGATTTGCATAAAGTAGCCTTGACCTCGAGTTTATGCAAATGAGGAGCGACCAATGTGACGGTCCGTCTCTCGAATAGCAATGACGATGAATGGGAAGCGTGGAAATGACGGATCCTGTGGACACGTACCATTACAAAGCTTGTAATGATTACTGGACTTTTATATATATCACCAAACATATTTATTATATCTATATTACTGCCATTTGGTGGATTTTTATTTATTTACTGGAAAAATAATACAAACTTAGGATCAAAACTGTTAATCATAATAAGTAAAACATAACCCTTAATGATTTTATCAGCTTTCTGAGGCCCACGGCTTCATATTTTGGAATGATAATGACGCACAAACCGCTTCCCCTCCAATTAATATGGACACATCCCGTTAGCGAGCCCTGCTGTGTAAACCCTCTATTTATCACATTATATCTCGTTTGTTTAATCTGTACAACTTGTGATTTTACAGAGCTATTACAGAACTATTTCCCCCCTCGAGTTTTCTTCCTCTAACTTAAACAATGACTCCGTCGCCCAGACAACATCCCTAAACTGCATTTATTACCTCAGTCTTTAACAGTCAAATATCATACACAAGGCATAAAAATAATCCTCCTCATACATCATGAAATCCATTCACATCAGCACAATACTTTAAAACAATCTGTGCAGAGAATGTGGAAACAACAGCAACTGAAATTTACCGCCAGAATTAATAAAATAAAATAAATCATTTTGTGAGTTACTCGTCTTACACTGGTTTATGTCAAATATTCATTGTGCCATATATGATAAATTCAAGGCATTTTCTGTTTCCATAGCATCAGAGATTAAAGGCCAAGTACCAGTGAAGACGTCTGCATTAATTCAGTTTCTGTGAATTAATTCTGCTCACATGGACAGGCAAAATTATGTTTTTTTTTTAACATTGCATTGGGCACCAGCAAATATTCACATTCCTCAGTTTTTATTTCATCTTAACCTTACAAACAGAGCGATAATCTACTCCTCTACGTACGTATCAAACCCTCTAAGATAAACAGCGTAAGAAGATTAATATCTATCTAACTTCATAAACTCATCTAGTGTCTATAGCCCTTCAAATGTTTCCAAAAAGTCACATTGCATATCAGGATACAGAAGAGTTGTTAATTAAAAAAGAAAAGAAAAAGCAGGACAAAAATAAATAAATAATTAAAATAAAATTCACATTTTTCTTAAGTTTCAAAAACATCAAATAATGGGTTTAAATAACAATTCATATTCAAATTAAGACCCAAAATCATGTTCTAACTGATTTAAATAATCAATAATTATTATAATATGGCTTCCGTTTGCTCCTCAACACTTTATAATCACACATTAGAAAAGACCAAATACTCTTTACGCAGCTCTGTGATGGTGAACCATCGAACCACTCAGGAATCATGTGCTTACAATGCAGTTCAGTTATACTGAAATATGGGAACAACTATGAAAATACAACTTCAAGGCATCGACTGTTTTCGCTCTGATACTTATTTTAAAAGTGCAGGGAATCCTGCATCAGTGATAAATCAGAGAGACTCCAGCTGGACCATTTGGTGGCCATATTGGAGGTCTTCAGCACTTCTGTTTGTATTCTCAGAATAATTTGGTGGACGTGTTCTCTTTCTGATCTAAAGATCACTGATCTGTCTGACGTTGTTAGCTTGTTAGAGCTACAGTATATTGGTGGATTATATAGGTGCTGCAGGGATGACGTATTTTGGCATGCCAGCCCGGAAGTTACAATCACACAGTTTTATTATTTATTATTGCAGAAAATCAGCTCTGTGGCAAACAAATGTTTATGATACTTACAAGTTTTGTTCAGCAAGATAATCTCCACAAATGAACACCACTTTTATGATTTTTGAAGCGTAAATGCAATCGAAGTAAAGAAGTAAAAAGCTAACGTTAGGCTATAAACGAACTACACCACGGCTGCATGACTTCACGCCACCATCACTGAGCTAAAAGTGGATTAGTGTTCGGCGTGATGATGTTTAGTAGTCTCATTTAGACATTTGTTAGCTACCACCTTTTTTAAGACACGTAAAAGCTTCAAATTTCACAAGTGAGATATTTACTGAAATATTTTATGTCATACAACAATGTTAAAATATCTTCAGCTTAACCACAGAGCTTATTTCAGGTATCTAACCAAATACCCATAAAAAAAACCTATTAAAGGTCCCATATCGTGCTCATTTTCAGGTTCATACTTGTATTTTGTGTTTCTACTAAAACATGTTTAAATGCTGTAATGTTAAAAAAACACTTTATTTTCCTCATCCTGTCTGCCTGAATATACCTGTATTTACCCTCTGTCTGAAACACTCCGTTTTAGTGCATTTCAACGGAATTGCAACGGAATTCTGTTGCTAGGCAACAGTTTGGGTCCATGTTTACTTCCTGTCAGCTGATGATATTCACATACACAGCAACAGGAAATAAACTGGGACACATTTAGAGTGTTAACATTTAAAACCGTGTAATGATCTAAATATTGTATATTTGTGACATCACAAATGACAGAAATCCTAACGGCTTGTTTCAAACGCACAATTTCTGAATACGGGCTGTGTGCATTTCTCCGTATATTGAGCATTTTGATAGTTTAACAGTATTTATACAGCACTTAAACCTGCTTTATAATATAAAAGACATGAAAATCGCACTTTATACAATATGGGATCTTTAACTTTGAGAAGAGGGAACCGGAAGTGCTAAAATGCTAACTCATTTCCGGGTTCAAGACTCATTCCTGCAGCACTCTATTGTGGTAGTGTTGAGTAGTGCTAGCATGCATCTGGCTGGCTAGCATATTACTGGTTAGCTCAGCAGCTACAGTACAAACAAACGTCCTTTAACATCTATTCTGAGAAGATACACAATATGAACTTTGCTTTTTTTTAAATTTTTCTGTACTATGAAGCTATTGTAAACAAACAATAGTAAAAAATAAGTAACACTTGTACAAATGCAAACAAAGTAAATTCATCTATGGTTTTTCCATTTTGTGAAACTGATTGATTTGAATGGTAGCGCTGCATTTGGAAGTCTTTACAGATAAATAATGTGGTTTTAAATAAATGGTAATGTGCATGTAAACACAGCCACTGTTGCCATATGAAAACAGCTTATGAGGCCATTTGTTTTTATTTAGAGAATAACTACATGGATTGACACTCAGTTGTAATAATAATAATAATAATAATAATAATAATAATAATAATAATAATAATAATAATAAAAATGCCTACAGCCAGTTGTCAACTAGACCTCCATGATGGTGCCAAATGGCTGCTGGGAGATTTGAGCCAACCACGTCACCTTAGTTAGACCAGGCTGCTCTATTAATACTGCATATTATGCACAGTATTTATCTATAAATACATACAAAATCTGACCATGACCACTGAATTTGTTTTGTTAAGAAGGAGACGTCAATACTGGCACGGTCTTTCGTTTTTCGTGTTAATATCTCTAATGGACTGAAGAGTTTTCATGGCTCCATCTAAACCCTCTAAAGTCCTGCACAGATCAGATTATCCCTGCTGCTGTACAGCATGTTGATAAGACATCAGTGACTTTAGAAGTCACCTGCTGCTCCACACATCCTGCTTCTGTTAAGACTTTCGGGGTCAATTTATTGCACAAAGAGACACAAAAAAAAAAAAAAAACGTTTGTGAGCTGATTTTTCCCCAAAATGGGCGACAAGAAGAGAAACTCAAACAAGGAGTACAGTAGAAGGTGAGGGGAGAGGCTCATGCTGACGCTGCATTCGTATCACGTGGGATGAACAAGATTCGGTGGTTTAAAGATGATATATATTTGGATAATTAAAATGCCATGAAAGTAGCTTGGTTTTGTGTTTATCACAAACGTTAAAGAGCAACTACACCTTAAAATTCTGCCAAGCCTCTTCATGTCAGAGGAAACCAGCAATGAGCAACTTTTGTTGGATTTTATGTTTCCCAAAGAGTCCGGTGGAACTCTAGTCAATTCATACTTTCTGCGTCCTTCATGTCCGCGAGGTCTACATGACGTAAATGTCTACATTCACCCATGTTAGCGAGAGTTC
Source organism: Sebastiscus tertius (assembly GCA_916701665.1). NCBI lineage: Eukaryota > Metazoa > Chordata > Actinopteri > Perciformes > Sebastidae > Sebastiscus > Sebastiscus tertius. The sequence goes on along the minus strand of CAKAOH010001476.1, from coordinate 36,304 downwards.
TCGCGGCCTTATGTGGACGTCCGCGTGCAGCCCAAAATGTGTGACCACGTAAACTGTACGCATAACAAGCATGCCGACTGCGAATGCTCCAGTTTCGTTCCACACTCCAGTCCAGGTGGTGGCGTATGCAGCTCTAACTGGTTTGCCAAGAAGAAGAAGAAGACATTAAAGTGGATGTTTGTTTCGAATAGAGGTTGTGTGAAGAGATCCGTTATCCACATTTATATAATTCGTCCTTAAACGAATATAGTCAAATGACGTTGAACTCCTGGCAAACAACGTTATTGTACATTACTGCTACCAACTGGAATGGAGTGTGGATCTAGAAACGCGCATGCATGGAACGCCAGACCGACACGGACCCTCATTTATAGTATTAGTAGTACCGCGTGCATGTCGGATACAAGTCTGCAGCTGACGCGGCAAGTACATTTTATGTGTAGGTTTTATGGGTACCTGTGTTGTAGCTCAGCTAATACAGCCAGTACATGGTCGAAGCTCTGGATACAGCACAGTTATCAGTCCAGTCATTTGTTGTTTAAAACAAATACTCTTTATATATGTTATTCATGTCATCAATCCATCAACCAGAGGTCTCCCAGCCTCTCCCAGAGCCACAGTTCTTGCAAAGTAACAGTACAAAAGCCACTCAAAACCTAGAAATAATGCTATTAAAGTTGTAGTTTACAACTCACAGATAAAATCAACTCTGCTTAAAACCTGATCCCTCTCAGTGTGACATTTAAAATGGGATCTGATCATAATCTTGTAAAACTTACTCGCCACACCTTCACAAATCTGCTTTTATACTGAGCATATAATTTGTTTTTTTCTTACGGAAACTGTCCTTCCACACAAGAACATTTCAAAATAAATAGTTAGTGCTCTTTTTGTCCATTGAGTCTGACGATTTGAGAAAACCCGGTATTCTTGTATTCTATCTGAGAAGAGTAACAAAAAACATTTTTGGGTGTAGTTGCTCTATAACGCTCACATTTGTTGACGCACTGTAAACGCTGATGAGCTCACAAAAATGTGACGCTAATGAATATTTCCAGATGAAGTTTTTTTATTTAAAGTATATTTTGTAGCGTGATTTTTCCCACGTGACATAAATGCAGCTAAAGGAGAAAAAAAAGGAGTAGTAGCTTGGGCAGAAAGAGGGCGGGGGCTGGCAGGTGGGTGTCGTCACGGTTACGTTAGCTCGCTCCAACTATAGGCCACGAACAGCAGAACTAGGCAGAGGATGTGAAGCAGGCTTGAGCCAATAAGGTCCCAGATTTGCCAGGCGGGAGGCGGGGTTTGAGTGGTAACAGAAACCAACGAGGGAGTCTCTGACACCCCGGAGGAGGCGGGGTTCGGAGTCGAGATCGCCTCTTCACGTTTCCTGTCCGGAGAGGTTGTATCCAAGGCAACCAGCGCCTGAACGGTGGCGCAAACCGGCTGCAGGCGGCACTGGATGATGTCATAGGGCGAACAGAGGGAAGACTAGCGCCCCCAGTAGGAAGACGGGGGGAAAATAAATGAAGGAAGGGAAGGAAGGATGAAAAAGGGCAGAAGGTGGGAATGGAACAAGGACGAAGGAAAGAAAGGAAACAAGGGAGGAGGGAAGGGAAAGAACAAGGGAGTGAGAAAGAAGGGGAGGGAAGAGAAAGAGGTGGAAACAAGGGAATAAGAGGAGAAGGAGATGAGGGAAGGATAAGGGGGGAATGAAGATGGAAGGAGGAAACATAAGTAAAAGAAGGAGGGAAGAAAATTGGAGGTGAAGAGTTAAAGAAAAGTCCCAGCAAGGGGGAGGAGGTGAATTGTTTCCAAATAAATAAAGGGAGGAGGAAAAACGGAGAAGAGAGCGGTGAAATATTCTCCAGGGAAGAACCAAAAACCAGGTGGAGGAAGATGAGGAAAGATAGAGGAGATTAGAGGTGAAGAAACAGCAGGTGTAAAAAACAAAAGATGATGGTGAGAAGGAAACAATAGAGGGAGCAAAAACAAGTGATGGAGAAGGTAGGAGAGGAAAAAAGAGGAGGAGAATGTGATGAAGAGAATGGGTAAGAGAGAAACCAGTGAACCAAAATCCAAAAGATCAGAAGAAGTTTGAAATGAAAACAGAAATATGAAAAGTGAAAAACAAGAGGAAGAGGAGGAGGAGAAAGAGGAAAGGGAGGAGGAAGAGGAGGAGGACGTTGTGCAATCCAGCCGGAAAAGTAAAAAAGAGAAAGAAAAGGCAGGAGGTTAACCAATGGACACAGAGGTCAAAGGTCACAGACGAGAGCGTGAGCTTGTGGGGGTGAAGCGGGAGCAGGCAGGGGTTACCATGGCAACGAGAAGGGGATGCTTACTGGGAGGAAGGAGAAACGTTTGGACCTCTCCTTCTCTCCCAGTAAGCAGACCATGATGAGGAGTGAAGTGGCTGATGGGGAGAGCCAGTGCAGCAGGCCAGCACGTTTAGCACAACAAGCTAATCGTTAGCACGTTAGCTCGGAGAAGCTTTCAGCACGTGAGCATGAGCGTGTCGTCAGTAAAAGCTAGTTAGCAAAATGTCCACACAGAAGCAGGAGACAGTGAGCAAGCAGCAGCAGCAGCAGCAAAGATGGAGGTCAAAAGGTCAACGAGTCAGCTCAGATCAACAGGAACAAATAAATAAAATAGTTTTCTCAAAGAGAAGAACAAGATAAGACCAACCTTTTGTAAATGACAGTTAAAAAAAGGTTACATGGTGTTAAAAATGAAACATAAAAACACAAACAAATATAATAAAATGATCACATTTATAGCAGCTTGAGTACCAAATGATCCTGACTGAAATATTATACTGAAGTCCCAATGATGTGATATAAAACGTCCATCATTCCCTGTTCCGGTTTAATGGTGGATGATGTGAATAAAATGATATTGTTGTTATTATTATGGCCTCTCGATGGCCATAATAAATGATTAAAAAGTCTGTTCTTTACCAATTAAACTGCCTTTCTCTCTTTAACTGGTATCCCATTTACTGTAACATCCAAACTACCTGTAAATTACTTATATTTATAGTAAAAATACATATTTTTTTGACATGTAAATATCATCATTGTCAAATCTAAGCACACTGTATACACTATATAAACTGTAATATCCACCTATCATGTATATAAAGCAACCTGTTACATTAATCATGCATATTTATCCAGCACCCTTTGCACTCTGCACCATTTCACTCCAGTATAACTGTCTACAAATCTCAATGTTTTTACTTTCCTATATATATTTATATCTGTACATAGTAGTTGAATGTTTACGTTTTACCTTTGTTCAGCTCCTTGTTTTTAGCTGTATGTCTATTTCTGTGTAAGTACATTGAGAGCAACGTAAAACCAAAGTACAGACTTGTCCCATAAAGCTGATTCTGATTCTGTGAATGAATGGATGCCAGCTTCCTGCTCGCCTGGTTTCAACAGGAAACGCTTCACTCTAAAGAAGCAGGAAGCTCTCAGATTGTTGTTTTCATTGTGACTTAAAAAATGTAATAAACACAAACTGTAGGCCTCCTACTCATGATGCACCTGCATCTTTACTGCGTATGTAAAACACTTTTTTACGTTGTAAAGTCTAAAAGACAACAGTTAATCATTTCCAAAATTCACAACATGTTTTTACGCAACGAAATATTGTTGCTTCAATCCATATTTGTTGCCGTTTAGCCTTTCAAAAACTACATTTTCACTACGGTCAAAAAACAAGTTTCTCTCCTATTCGTCACACACAAAGGATGCACCTGTATTAACGGAGCGATCTAGCTGTAATCAAATGAAACTGATGAGTTATATTGATTAAAGAAAGCTGATCTAATAAAAAACAAACAGATGGGCTCATTTAATCGGATGACATTCAAAGCTTTATCTGAAAACCTCAATAGAAGCTTCGAATGTAAAATAAAATGACAAATCAGTTGCCAACAGCCCTAATTAAAATGCACTGTTCAAAGGTAATAAAATCCTCTTAAATGCACTAATCAACATGTTATAGCTTGTTTGTTTAATCCATATAAAAGTTAAAAAAAAAAGTGTAAAAATGACAAATCAGTGTTTAACAGGAGGTTATGTGCCAAACTATTTCTTGGTCAGGACTAGTTGCCCGGCAACCAATGGAGACTATTAGTCGATCAGTGAGCTTTAGAGGTGCTACATGTAGGTGGACATTTTTACCTTTGGGCAGAGCTAGGCTAGCTGTTTCCCCGTTTCCAGTCTTTATGCTAAGCTAAGCTAAGCATAAAGACTGGCTGCTGCTTGTATTTAGCATACAGGTATGAGAGTGGCATCAATCTGAACATCTAACTCTCGGCTAGAAAGCCATTGAGTGTATTTCCCAAAATGTCCAACTTTTCCCTAAAGACTACCTTTGGTTTTCTCTCTTCTGCGACAGAACTTCCGGGAAACCACCAGTCCGAGCATATGAAGAGTAACTGGAGAGATTCACCTGCATTGAGTCACTACGTTCTCCTTTTACACAGTCTGGATGCTAACACACCTCTAGTGTTGAGCACAAGAGCAGATCTGTCTTCCAGAAAAAGTAAAATCTAATCTTTTATGAGCAGTTTCTCTCTCTCTCTCTCACACACACTGTGAACCCACAGCAGCTCTCTGCTGTCATGATGGAGGAAGCTGGAAGCCACAGGCAGCGATGACAGCGGTGATGATTCAGCGTTAAATGTCGACATTAACAACCTCGTTTAAAAGCGATGAGAACAAAAAAGGAGGCAGGTAGGAACATTAAACGAGTCCTGGGGGAACGCTGAGTGGTTCTCAAGTTTTAATTTAGAAACATAATTCGGGTCGTGGCAGACGTTTATTAAATTGTTCCATTCAGCAGTTCTTTAAACTTTAGATTCAGATTTTTTTCTTTTGGATTTCAAATTAAGTCTCCAGGCTTCTTTTAAAAAGTCCTGTAAATTAGTCTGAAAATGGAAAATGTTCTAAAATAAGTTTTATGTCCGGTATCAATTCTGATTTCCGGAGGTTCAGATGACAAAAAGGTTGAGAACGTCTGCTGTTAAAAACATGGAATCATCAGCCTTCCTCCCAGATCTGGTTCACAGTTTAGTGTCGTCATCAGTGTCCTGCAACAGTCCTCAATTTCACTTACCGACATAAATCACAAGATAATGTAGCTGCTAATGTTGCATTGTAATTACTATTACTATTTTTTTTCTCCTGAGACAATGTTCAAGAGACTGAAGACGTTTTTTTGCAGGACACGTTCACAGTTCCTTTTATATCTTATTCGATCAACAAGCAGTCAACTGATGCTAAAACATGTTGATGACGAAGTGGAACTGTTGGATTACGGGGGGAGGTTTCTCTGATGAACTGGGGGTGTTTTCAGGTTGAAGGTTGCTGGTTCGAATCCCTGGACTGACTTACAGAATGTCCTTCAGCAGCAGTGGGGCTGCCCAGTTTGTTTATAAGTTAAACTGGTTATAACATCTTTCCATAGATCAATCGACTGGGAAATAAATAACAAACTGGGTTCAGACCAGTGTGATTCATTGATTATAAACTCTCCTCTACAACAGGAGTTTTCAAAGTCCGACAGTGGATACGAACAAAAATAACAGAAAAATTGTTCTTATATCGCTTCCTGCATGAGGCCCTATGATATCCTCAGAAAGTGTACGTCACACTGAATCTAAAAAATATATATGTATCATGTCTGAGTGTTCACATTTGAGGAGTTATGATTTGAGTTATGACTGCGATTGTTGACGCAAACTGTGGTAATTTGGCGCTAGGGTTTTAAAGCACCTTAATTGTCTCCATGAGCTGCGTGTCTCAGCCACTACTGGTCCAACTGCTGACTATTAATAAGCAGCCAATCAGCCAGACAAACTACAATAACTAACTTGTTGCTAACTGTTGTTTCTAGAGCACCTACATGCATCTGTCCCTTTCACCCCCCTACAACTGTCCTGCGACCCGCTGGGGAGGGCACCTCAGTTTGAAAACCTCTGCTCTACAAGACTCGACTGAATCAAATCACTCTGGCTTCAGCAATTAAACTGCAATAATCAATTTGATAACAACAACTCTCATCGTGTGTTCAACACCGTTTCCAATAACACCAACATGTTTTAATAGATCTTTCAGTTTGAAGAAAGGCTTCAAAACTTGAAAACGACCCCCAGTTCAGAGAGGCGAGCGTACTGTAGTGAGAGCACTAACAGGGCGGGGGTGAAGTTATTGTATAAATGTCTTACCTCCGGTACACCGATCTTTCTGCAGGCGTCCAGGAAGTTCTCCACATTTCTCCGACACTTGGCCATGCTGAGTTTGGGCTGGAAGCACAAAGTCATCATTTATATACAAAAGGAATGATTTTATGTTCAACTCAACTTGTTTAAAGAAACCATATCAGGGAAAAGTTGGAATCAGAAATCTCTGGACTTATAATTTATGCACTTCGGTTTCAGAGTATCATAAATATGCATCTCAGGGGTCAAAGGTCAGGGCCGAGACGTACCACTGCGGGCGAGGGGACGTGGATGCTGCCGACAGAGCGCGGGCGAATGTAATTGGCCAGATGGCAGAGCACGACGCCGTCCATCAGAGACGATCCGAGGTCTTCGGGAAGAACGACCTTCAGTCTGCTCTCGATGGTCTGAGGATATAAACAAGCATGTGTGAGTACGAGGGGTTGAAAAAGGTTGTAAAAAACAACAGAATTGTCTTTTACACACACACACACACACACACACACACACACACACACACACACTAATGATTAGTAAGCAGGGAGGTAAATGTGTTCTCACGTCTCTCAGTTGCTCCGTGAGCTCCAGCTCCTCTCGCAGCTGCTCCATCTTTCTCCTCATGGTGAACTGAGGATCGACAGACTCCAGACTCTTGTGGCTCCTCAGGAACACTGAAACAAAGAAGAAGAAGACAGGCATCGTTAGACTGACACAGCAGGACACGTTTACATTTACACAGTAACACAGCCAGGTAGAAGAACCACAACAATATCTCATACAAAACGCATTGAGTAGTGACAATTCTCAGACTTCTGAGTCAAGAAAGTCAGAAGAGAGCTAGTTAAATTACAGCTATAGAGCAGTGCCCGATATATGTCATTTCATATCTCAATAACGATATATATCATGATATAGCATGTTTTCTGGTAATTCAATAAATAAATAGTCTGTATGATATAACCACAAGGTAAAGCCTATTTTTGTATACCCCTGTGTGAATTAAATACATGGCAATATACTGAGTATTTTCTCATTTAAATAAGAACTGTAGTGCAAAATTAACAACATGTTTAAGTGAAAATCATTGATATTTTGATGGAAATTGTGGTATTAAAGGTTTACAAGCATGTAATCTGTATGAAATGTAATCTTAGAGCAACTTGTAATCTTTAGGAAACAGATGAAATGCATTTATAACACTGCGGGAAAAGAGCTTGTGTTAGTTTCCCTTTTGTTTAGATCCCCTGTGGTGGAGGATGTTGACACCTGGCACGGTGAGGTGTTTGATTGTCTGTACTACTTTATAAGGCTGTATGTAACTCATAGCAGGGCGCTCTCTCACTAGGAGAGATGCTATGCATGCACGCATTAAAGGTCTTGATATCGATAGACAAATATTGTGTTTTGTACATTCTGTTGCCTCTCTCTCTCTCTGTCTCTCTCTCTCTCTCTTTCTCTCTCTCTCTCTAATCACTGGACAGAAACTGATTTTAAATTGCCACGACGACATAAATGAGTGAGAAGAGCTTCAGTCGGCTAATAAGCAGCAGCTGGATGCAGAATAACGGACAGAGTGTGGACATATACTGTATATAGGAAGTGACTTCCTGTACGTCCACATCTGCATTCAGACATTCAGTGACACAGAAAAAGCCACTCTGCCATAAAAGATGTAGAAAGCTTACATAAGCGCAACATTCACATGCACTCATGCAGCTTAGTGCACTTTTAGCTCCGGCTTTGTCGCTGGAGCGGTCATGTGGAGGGAGTTCATCTCTCTTTAGAACAGCCTGCAGAGCAACACTGACCGACTGCAGTAAAGCCTCTGTGTGTGTGATTATTTAACATCTGTCAAATAATTCAGATGGCAGAAGTTTTTGTTCATAGAGATAATCAGATAAACCGGATGATTTCAACTTTGGTTAATACCAGCTCCTTTTTTTTCTGAATACAACCAGAATTCAGTCAACAGGGTGAGATTATGTTGGTGTATCATGGATGATGATGTATCCATACATTACTTAAAGGGACTGCATGTAACTTTTTACACGCATAAACGTGTTTTAATCGTTTTGTATTGCCAAAGTGTGAACAGGATGTATCCTAACTTAAAAAATTAGACCTTCCGTGACTTTCCGGGTTTCCTCTATCAGCCTGTAGACTGCTTTTAATGTGAAGAATGCTGGGCCGTTTTTTCCAGGAAAAACCAAAAGATGTGACGTCATACACGCTCGTGAGTGCCTTCAGGGCTAACAGCGTGCAACCATAGCTAACGTTCATGGAGTCTGCTAACGCCAACAAACGACCAGCCTCCACCACAACTCAGACTCCAACACAAACTCCATGGAAGCACAAAAAAAACAAAAGTCATATCTAGAGAAGCCCGTCTTGCAAAACAGAAATGTGACCGACGTCGGGGGGAAAACTAGTGATGTGGGAAGTGAGTGGTGAGGCAAGAGAGAGGGAGAGCGGCGGCGAGTGTGTGAGAAAAACGAGCGAGCAGCGGAGCAGAAGAGAGTTAGTTTAGCTGTGAGAATATCAAGTGAATGTACAGTGGAAGTTACAGTTTGTGCAGAAATGTGTCTGGTTTCCCTGCTGCTGAGTGGACTGTCGGGGGTTAACTCCGGAGCGAGTAACGCTATCGAATCCGGCACAGGAGACCAAAACTACGGTGTCTCCCCTGTTCCTTCTGACCGCGGTCAGGAGGCTGAAGATAGAAAACTTAACACTAGGATCAACATCGATTCATGGAGGGACCTTTGTTCGACTGTCAAGTATGTGAAATATAAAGTGACATTGTGGTTTTAGCTGGCTAATGATGCTAACGTTAATCAACATGATGCCTGTCAATCACTTATTATTAATGGAATTAATAAGTAGAATCCGATTCAGTCAAAAATAAATGATGAACAGGCTCAAAGGAAACAGTGTGTAGGAGGAGAGAGTGTGGCCTCCTCACACACACACACACACACATCACTAAAGGGTGAATCATTCACCTCCTCAGAGTCTTGTTTTCTACACATAAATCTGCCTTTTACAGCTAAATGAGGCTGAACACAGTTTGTATCTGTGTAGTTCCTCTGAGTGACCACCGGGAGGAGCTGCAGAGTCTCTACGATGGGTTCATCTGTGGTTGTGAAGAACAGAAGACATGAAGTCTGCAGGGTGGGATTGTTTTTAACACTGAGTAGCTGTACGAAGCTCTTTACTAAACTACAGATGTCTCAAACCAAAAAACAAATGTACACTCTGGAAATGATCTACACTGTATAGGCAACAGATATTTCCTAAAGAAAAAGGTTTTATTACAAACATTTATTCATAAATCTCAAATTCCTTCCAGTCGTAACTACACTGCATTGAGCAGGCGGCAAATAAAATAAATTGACTAGATATAACTTGGGGGGGGAACGAGGGAAAATAAGCTGCAGTGGGTGTCGGGTTGTGTGATAACGTGCACCTGCAGGTTATTTTTGATCATGTCAGGTTGGAGAACTGTGAACCTCTCGAGCATCCAACAGAATACAGAGCCAGTAATGAGTTGTTTGTTTGACTCCGATAATCCTGAGTGACGTGCACTCTCGGTGGGGGGTGTAGAGAGGGGGGGCAGATGATGAAGGGCAAATAGTTTTATCTCTCTAGTTTTATCTTCTAGGTCAAGTCATCTCACACGCTGCTGAACACCTCCTCCTCCTCCTCCTCTTCCTCCTCCTCATATTTGTCTTGCTACCTCTCGCTCTAAAATGTCTCTCTGCCATCTGAACATTTGAGCCCGCAGCATCTTTGTTTCTGTGTCTCCTCTTCTGACGGGTTATTAAAAGGTTTTAGAGGATATTTTTAAAACCCTGCATGAGCGGGCGTCTATTTCGCAATTTATTCCTAGCTCGCTATGCAAGTGTAGGAACAGGCTTTTTTTTTTTTTTTTACAAGATCAATCAGTCAGTAGTAAAACAAAAAGACATGTCCACACTGTGGTTCTCAAAGTCTGACGTTAACGTGATCATCCTGCAGTCACATAATCTTTCAACTAGTGTTGACATGTGGCCTTCACAGTACGGTTAACACGTTCTCATCCCAACTCGTCACATACTGAGGCTTTGTCAGACCCTTTGTGGTTATAGTAAACACGTGCTTAAATGTTGTGAATTCAAACAGAAACATTGGCTTAGGTTTAGGCAACAAAACCACTTAGTTAGGTTTAAGAAGAAACAACATGGTTGGGCTTAAAATTACGACGTTTAGAGTGAAAATGAAACTGATTGTAAAGCAGTAATATTTACATTTGAAGGATAATGTAACCAACATTATTCGAAGTTTCTACCACTGAAGTTGTAATGTCATCCAACCTGCATGTGCTACCATGTCACGTGATTTCACAGCCTTTCCACAACAAACAGTCTATTCAAAATACTCTCATCCATACTGTTGAACGTTAATAGGATCCTGAATATCCACTTTGGGGAGCTTAAATAGGAGAATGATTTTTTTTCCAGGTTTTCCAGGACACATGTGGGTCCTTTAATAATCCTAAAATCTAAGATAATGACTTCCTGTTAGCATATGGAGCCTGTTTACAGGGCTGGCCACCACCAAGCCCCCAGGAAGAGTGCTGGTCGTTGATGGCAATTTTCGTAGCGGCCAAACGGCGGTACTACAACTTCCGTGTCCGTCACGTGACGCCATTGGGTCCAAAAAGACTTTTTCCCATAGACTTACATTGGGAAAGAGATGTCTGTAACTCAGCGGATAATTGTTTTTTTGAGGTAAATGAACTACCCAGTATGAACACTCTAATAGCCCTTAGTTGAATCATTAGGTCCTAAAAGTTGTAAAATGCACTAACAGCCAGATCCAGAGCTATTTTCCTTATTTTCCTCCGTCATGTGAATGTCCAAGGCTGGAGCGAAAGGAAAAGGAAACGCTACTGCGCCTGCTCTATGGGCCCAATGGATGCGGAAGCTCGCCGGATGATCCGGGTACTTTATCACTCTGAAGTCGAGCCATTTTGGCTTCATGCGCCACTGAGCAACTCTCATAGGAATGAACAGGAGCCCTCCTCCAACGCTGTTTCCTGTTCTCTTAATACATTCATAGCCACCACTAGATAAACTGATAAACTACTGTTACACCACACACACACAGAGAGGGTGATGATTGGTTGTTAATGAGGTCAGCAGCAGTGATGATGTGAGCGTGTCAGTTGATGTCACCCTCCCTGAGGCCTGAACCCATTATAGTCCATTAGTCATAATGTTATCACACTCACACTTAACTGCTCATGTAGAAACACACAACGCTTCAGGGGGAGAACGGTTCTGTAAAACACCGTTCTTATCTTATTCTCTTCTTATCACTGCAGCAACAGAAAACGGTGGGATCGTCTCAGAGAAAGACTGATTTATGAAATATTGTTAATATTATTACTGTTGCAACTCAAAGAGGTGCGTGTCAGAGAACTGTGGGGGCAAAAAAACAAATTTAAAACTACAAAAGTTGTAGCTTTTGCCCTGTGAGGCTATTTATATGCTAATATCCGGATGTTGCATGCTAAAGATTAGCATTACATATCTATACTTAGCAAGCAGATGTTAGTTTGTCAGGAAGCTTATGTTTACCATATCAAAGCATGTTGATGTCTATGATAATATGCATTTTTCCCAGAGTAATGTATATGTGTGTAACGGGAAAATGGGGGTAAAAAAAAGCTGTTTTTATTGCTTTAGCAAACCCAGATTTAACATGTTGTGGTTTGAAAGTGAACTGAAAGAGTCTCTGAAGGTTTATGATAGATTTGTTAACTTTCAGAAGTTCCTACTGCGAGTGTGTGTGAACAGTTTAACGGCTCACAGTCGCTGCTGACTTCCTGCAACATATCAGAGCCTTTTATGGACCAACTGACTGAAACACAGAGCTCGCCTCGGGAAGAGGACACACACACACACACACACACACACACACACACACACACACACACACACACACACACACACACACACACACGGCTGTGATCCATCTAAAATCTTGGACTCTGTTCCAGTGGAAGTAGGATACTCCTTGAGGGACCATTATCTAACACTTAAAACATAGGAGCTAAAAATACACTCACATACACACAAATGATAAATGTGCACAGACAGAACCCAGACTCATTCATATTGCAGACACTGCACACACACACACATGCACACACACACACTTGGAGAGACATCAAACAATCCCAATATGGCCTCTAGTAGTCTGGTAGTTTGACGTTTGTAGCGCACACCGGATGGACCAGAAGAAGTAACTGACGCGTGATAAAAGTGCTGCTTTTAAGCGACCTCGACACGAGGTGACGAGCCGATGGTGACCAATAAAACAACAGAAGTGACGACATACATCAGGACGCTGCTGGTGTGTGTTGCCATTAAAACTTTCTTTAAAGCCACCCTCCAGTGTATTTCGGCCTTTCTGTATTTCATGTTTATTTGAGTCATTTCCTGACTAAGTTGATTAGCCACACTGCCAATTTCTTCTTTGATAAATAACTCAATTTAGTGCTCAAAGTTAAAAGAATATAACGTCTGACTATAGTAGAAGCTGCAGGTCAGACGTCACTCTCCAAGCTGCAGGCGCTCTCATGCTCGTTTGTGTGTTAGCAGCAAACTGATAAATCTGTTTATCTGTCTGGAGGTTTGCGGGCCTCTAACAGGTCCGAACGACTGAAGCGCACAACTTTCAGCTCAAGAGAAAACAAGAGATAAGTCCCGTTAGAGAAATAAACGAATGTCAGCACAGCCCGGTTCGGTGTCGGTGCTGGAGCTGAGGCGAGAGCGGCAGGTGCTTGTGGATGGTGCACCTCCAAAATGTCCCGAAACTTGCATTTCAAACGCCGGACCTCAGTAACATGTCTATCTGTACTCCCGTGCACTGTGGCCAGCGTGTGGCGGTGCGGCTCCTCGGTGCAGCAGCAGCCAGACGGCCGCCTCGCCAGGATTTGTGGTCTGATAAACAGTAAATTCATCTAAACTGGGTTGAAAAACGATGCAATCTGGTTGCCATGGTAATGAATTACATCTGACTATCAACCACACCCCCATTCTCTGTTTGAGAAAGAACATTAACCAAAAAAACAGGCAGTAAAACCGGCTGCAGGGGGGCTTCAAAATGTATTAAAGACAGGCACGTCAGTCACTGTAAAAATGGGAAAGTTGAGAAAACTTAAAGTTTCAAAGCAACAAACTTTAACCAAACTTTTCTTGCAGCCACAGAAAGACTTCGGTTGTTGCTACAACTGATTGACTGACACTTGAGTCCTAAAAACTAGTAGTACGTATTCCAAGTCAACGTATATAAGTTGGCTTGAATTTAGATAATTTCAGACCTTACAAGACTCCTCTTGCACACACCCTGTATTTGCTCCTTTCCAGAATCTTTATGCTCACACATTTTGGTGAGCTTCAAAGCCTGTGTGTGTGTGACCACACTACTGTAGTAATTAACACACACACACACACACACACACACACACACACACACACACACACACACACGCATACACACACTGAATCCAACTGCTACCACGTGCGTCTACAGCCACCACACACATGAACAGCTGGAGATGAAAGTAGCGTGTGGTGAAGCTCCTCTTTGATCAATGTCTGCTGCTGCTACCGCACGCACACACACGCCAGCACACACACACAAGCAGTAATATAAAACACCCCAACATGTGGCCTAAGGCAGAGAAGACACACGGTGGCAGTCGAAATGAAATCAAACTTGTCTTGTTGCCAGAAGGAGGCGCTGGCAAACAGACATGATCACACATCCAATCACTGTAAAGACTCTGTAAGATAGGCATCAAGTCTCTATGTATGAAGATTGTTGGAATAGTATACAGGAGTTGAACTATAACTATAAAAGAAGCAGAAATATTGTTTTCAAATCTTAAAATAAACTACCAATTGATTTTTTTGAGGGCGATATTGATATTTGAAAGTGCAAACTGTGACATAAGATATACTTCTGATGGCAAACTAAGTCATAGAGACTTTCTAAATCACTTCAAACATATCTGACCATTTCTCTCTTGTTACGTCTTGAGTGCTCCAGGGACGACGTATTTTTGTAGGCCAACCAGGAAGTTAGCATCCTTATTTCAGGCATCTAACTAAAAACCCATTGTCCTCCAGACGAGGGAACAAGAAGAGCTAAAATGCGAACTCATTTCCAGGTTTTAGGATTCATTCCTGCACTCTAATGGCTAACATATACACCGATACTGATATGTTGATGATAAAGCTGAAATCGACTCAAAATATATCAGCCTTTCCAATATTTCTGTCGGGCTGTACTTCATCTAGTATTTTCTCATATATAATATTCCCCTCCTGCATGGGATCTGACAATAAATTATTCAACAGGAGAAAGAGAAAAAGTCATTCAGCTGTGGAGGATTTGGATGATGCTTCTGGCGAACACAAATCCTGGATTGGAGCCTCATCGCTGTCTGAGTGTCAAATTGGTTGTCAAATCTACTGGGTATTTTCCAAAGTTACTGTCTTTTTTTCGTGCAAAATTCCCTCTTTTTGTTTCCACGTACAGTGTGTCCTCGCTGAGCTACGGCGGAGGGATACGTTCTGGTAGATAAATAGGACAAACGTGCACACCTTCTGCTATAACTCAGACAAACGAGGACACTGTGTAGTCAGTACAGGCAGTTCTTCACAGCTAGTAGGATCACAGCAACTCTCTCAACATACATGTGACAATGTGAGTATGTATTAATATAGAGTTACATAATGGTATCAGTCTTCTCATTAAACTCTCAACAAGAAAGCAAACTGGACGTCTAAGAAAACAATGGTTAGACAGAAAAGAAACAACCCGCCGAGTGTGAAACAGGTGACAAACTTTCTACTTGATGGTCCAGGATACAAAGAAATGAGAGACTGAATGTAAGAAATCCCAAACCGCTGGTGGAGAAGACACCAGAGACGTGAGTCCAAAGGTGTGATCAGCCTCCGAGGCCGGTTAGTTTAAAGAAGCGGGACCTACCGCGGCTGTGCATGCCTCCGTCGTCACGGCTACGAGGCGTATCTCTATGGAGGGGCGAGGCCTGTGAGAGGGGGGAGGGGGCAAGACAGGAAGGAGGGGGCGAGCAGGGCAGCGAGGGCGGGGCTACAACCAGGAGGTGGGTAGTGGTCAGGGAGACGCAGGAAGTGGGCGTGGATTGTGTAGTGCAGGAAGGTGGAGCACCAATGGTGAATCAAGTGCAGCAAGGCAAAGTTCATTCCACGAAAAACACCACCCCGAAAAAACACCAACATCACCAGGAGAGATGTCCCCGGAAATTAGTTGTTAAGGAATAAAAACAAGGAGATCAATGAGACGCAGGTGTTGGTACAAGAGACATACACATGCAGATTAGATTAGATGATTTTCACATTAAAAGTCATGCAGCAGACCAGTGAGGAGAGTTAAGAAAGAAAGAGACGGAAATACAAAGAAAAAACATGGATATCGGAAAAAGAAAATGTGAAAAGGGGAGATGATAACACGTAACACAAAACAGCACAAAAACAAAATAAAGATTAGTGTCAGTTCACATTACAGATCACCTCGACATGCTGTTAGCATCATGTTAGCTTCATTAGCAGTTAGCAGCATTTCACACACTGGTAACAGTTAGCAAACAAAGGCTGGATGGTTGCTAGCTCTAAAAAAATAAATAAAAAGGCATGGCACTAAAGTTTGCTATGATTCTACAGACACAACGGAGAAGAGTTAACAGTCCCTCTAACCCTGAAACAACTCTGGGTTCACTTGTCTTCAACTAGCCCTGATCCAGGATGTCATATTCATATCGTGGTTCTGGATCGCCATGGAAACAGACTGCTCAGGTGCTCAGGCGCTCAGTAAATGTGTTAAAGGTCCCGTATCGTGCTAATTTTCAGGTTCATACTTGTATTTTATGTTTCTCCTAGAACATGTTTACATTCTGTAATTTTCAAAAAAACCTTTATGTTGCTCATATAGTCTGCCTGAATATACCTGTATTTACTCTCTGTCTGAAACGCTCCGTTTTAGTGCATTTCAACGGAATTGCGTTGCTAGGCTACAGCTTGGGTCCATGTTTACTTCCTGTCAGCTGATGTCGTTCACATACAATGCAGCAGGAAATAAACTGGGACACATTTAGAATGATTACGTTTAAAACTGTGAAATGGTCTTAATATTGTAGATTTGTGACATCACAAATGGACAAAAATCCTGTTTCCTTGTTTCAAAAGCACAGTTTCTGAATACGAGCTGTGGTATTTCTCTGTGGATTGAGCGTTTTGATACTTTCACAGTATTTATACAGCACTTAAACCTACTTTATGATATAAAAGATGTGAAAATTGCACTTTTTACAATACGGGACCTTTAAAAAATGTAAATACATTGTTGGTAGGGAATCTTCTTTGTGACCTTTGATGAGGAAAACCAGCCCTAACCTGAGTACTTCTTCCACTACCGTGTCCATGCAGGTGTTAAGCAACACAAATGTGGTTTATTCTGACGAGTTTCCTTCCATTAATCCTCCAGAAAACTTGGTTTCAAAACTACAAATTGTGTATGAATGTAGTTCCTAGTCTTTGTAATGTTCAGGTCAGGTCATTTTGACATGTAAAGCAAGGCGGCCCAGGTATCTGACCCACCCTCTTAGCCCATATCCAGCTCACCTGAACGAGGCTTCAGTCCAAACACCGGGCTGGAGAAGGATGGAAGTCCGCTGGCTGGAGATCTGTCATGTCGCTGCGGCAACAGAAATAGAGAAAACACGAATAAGTACTCAGTACTCATTAACAAACAATGAAAGTATAATTCATTGAACAGATGCTGGATATTCTGAGTCTGGTGCTTCATGTGGGAGATGTTTGCAAAGACACGCAGACTTACAAACGACTCCACAGAGAAATAGAGTACATAGAAACACACGTGATGAGTTCAGGGAGCTAAAGTTAACCTCCAAATTGGCTCAAAGACAGCAGCACTCCCGCTCTATGCCTCCCTCCTCTGTCTTTAACCATCATTCAACTTATATAACCAGCAGACTGATTCAATGTCAGCACTCTTTAAGAGACTCTAGACTCCTTCAGTTTAACAGAATTTAAGTGGTATAGATTTTTGCAAAGACTGTGTGACCAAAGTCCATTTAAAATGATTCTGCAGGGAAACCCTCAAATGTCTCTCACCCATTTCCACCTTGTATTACCATCTGATCTGTATCTGTGTTTCTTATCTGGATCAGGAAAAAGATGTTAAATGCACAGAGACTGCAGACTGTTTATTGATTTTTTGCAGTACCTGTTTTTTATTTTCATCTTCTCTTACTATGTTTATTGTTATGCACCTAAACACCAAGGGAAATTCCTTGTGAAAACCTACTTGGCAATAAACCTGATTCTGATATGGCATGAGATGAAATGGTGATAGTGAAATTTGATCATTTTTTGCAGCAAAAAGTGATATTCAGTGTTCAGTGAGATGTAGACAGTAGACAGAACTTTACATAACTTAAATAAGAAAACTGTAGAAAACAATTTTCCACTATTAAAAGTAACGGCGCGTCCACACAGGAGAATGCTATTTTCCCCCCAAGCCCTTCTAAAAACTATTCGTTAGTCACGTTAGTAGTTACCTTCGATAGATAGATAGATAGATAGATAGATAGAAGTCACACAATAACACAAACCAACCAATCGAGGCAGCGGTAGACCAGCAACAACCGTGTTCTGTGAGGTGAAATTACTGTTTTTGTGAATGGAGTCTTGTGGCTTTGAAGAGAGTGATATAACGGCTACAGTTCTCCGTCGGAAAGGGCTGTCTGATGGCGAAGTAAAGAGGTGAAAATATTCTAAATATAGCGTACACTTAAACTGGTATAGATTGTTTTAGGTGGCTAAAATGCGTTTTTACTACTGCTCCTGTCCACAGCCACTTTTACCTCGCTGTTAAACAGCCAGTTCCAATGGGGAACTGAAGCTGTTATATCGCTCTCTTCAAAGCCACCAGACTCCATTCATAAAAACAGTATAGGTAACATTTTACCTCACAGAACATAGGAGTATACATACAATCCCACTTAAAAAAACAAACTAACCCTTTCAGTTATTTCCAAACTTAGCTAACGTTAACTCAGATAGTGCTAGCGTTCACATTATAAGATAAGATATTCCTTTATTAGTCCCGCAGTGGGGAAATTTGCAGTGTACAGCAGCAAAGGGGATAGTGCAAAAAACAAGAAGCATCAGCTAACACAGTAAAAAAAAAGAGCTAAATAAAGTGTAACAAAATATGAACCATTTAAATAGAAGGAAATATAAAAATAGGAGCAGTATATAGAGTAGCCTGATAACCTGATTAGCTTACTTTGATAACCTACATCACGGCTGATTTGCCCTTTAATATACTGTAGATATCTCACACTTTGTGATACAGGACGTCTCAGAAATAAAAGCAATCCGTACACAAGACAAACATCTGCCTACAAAGTGTAAAAGTCACCAAACTCAAGCTGTCAGACTTAAGAATAAGTAAAAAACAAGTAGAGCCAATAAAGCAGCATCGTTTCCTTCGACCCGTTGACTAATCCGGCAGCTCTGCCTTCCTCTTTAGCATATTAAGATCTAATCACAAAGCAGGCAGAGTCAAGATAACAAGAACGCTTATTAACCCCGGGGGGGAAACTCAAAGACCCGTGATAATGACTCCAGATACAGATCACAGGTTAATACCAGGTGGAAATGGGGGGATGTTGTGGTTTTGTTTCTTTAAATCTAGAAAGCCGTAAGTTCAGATCCTCCATCGAGTGTGTGTGTTGGTAATTTTGTCCGTTTTGTCTCTACGAGTCTGATACACAGTTTGTCTGTGTGTTCTTTCTTTTACTTCAGAGCATTGTTAGACCGGTCTGGGGGAACAGAGCCGTGTTGTGTTCTCCTCGTCTCTAAACCTACACTCTCTTCACTCTGTTTCTGTGAAAACACTGAAGACTCTCAGTTTGAGGGGTGGTCAGCTGTAAATGTCTAGGTTGGTTTATAGGCTCATTTGCTTTCTTTCCAAACTTCACATGAGAGGATCGACATTTATCTCATGTCCGTGTGTTAATTATAATAGAGCTGGAGTCTGGAGGTGGTGGTTAGCCTAGCTTAGCATAAAGACTGGAAGCGGGGGGAAACAGCTAGCCTGGCTCTGTCTTAAAGTTAAAACTTTAAAGCTCACTAATCAACACTTTGCATCTTGTTTCTTACAAAAACAATTTGTGGTTTTAGAGGAGGTCATGTGTTGTAATTATTTTCCGAAATGCTGAATACTTAATAGTGCAGCATGTTGTTTTCCAGGAAGTTAGACTATTTGGGGGTTAAACACACGACTAAAAGATACAATAAAATACAAAAAATCATGATTGTCTATATGGAAATAAATAGTGTTTTGAAGTAAAACTCCAATATGTCAATATATATACAGTATACATGAACAAAACATGGAAAGCGCCTGAGTATATCTTTATAAATTCATCATAAATGGTGTATTTTAGTGTATTTTCATCAAATTTAAAGTCCCAGTTGTAGAATACATTCAGTTGCGTCATTATTTATGGGATCTTTGCTATAATGATGGCATCGCCTTCGAAATTAGGATTTTATACTACGCAAGAATAAAAAAATCATATAGTTTTTTATATTTCTTCTCAATTGTAATCTCCATGGTAATATAGTTTATTTTACTTTCCAAATATTCATATTCCTTATCTTCTTACCATTCAAATGAGACCAGATATATGCATCTAAGCCTTATGGTTGAGGTGCTAGTCCTGCTTAATTTTGGGTAGTTATTTTAGGCGTTTTTTTCCGAGGGATAGGGCTTAACAGGTTGACTTAATACAGTTCATAAATGTTATCGTCAGACAGTGCTGGTTGCTCATGACACAAACAAGACACTGATTGACGTCACTGCAGATGAACTCTTCACACACTGACATGCAAAGACAGGAAAATGTCAGTTCACCAGCCACCAACTCAATCAGCTTCACTCAAACAAATCAATTGTTTCTCAAGAACTCGGGAGTGACTGGTGAAACGTGTTAGACTCACATGTAGCAATAAATAAACACGTTCTCACCCCGTTCACATGTGTAACCTGCTGCCAGATGAAACATGTGGAAGCTCAGCGTGGTTTATTCGCTCACAGCAAACAGACACAACAAAGCAGACGGTCAGTTTACTGGACGACTGAGAGACAGTTCACTCTGAGGGGCGGGACAAAGCCTACAGCCGGTGGTCCGGTGCTACCTTTACCTTGATTGACATATGCCACTCATACTCCCGGCATGCAAGCTGGGCCTCAAACCTGGCCTTCTCTAGAATCATCTGTCTCTTCTTCTGGAACTCATAGCCACCTTCCTCCATGTGCTGCTACAGAACGCATCAAACGTTTAGGCTTTAAAATACCTTAAAGGTTCCTATATTACTTACAGGCTTTAAATTTACAAGGACAAAGACACAAAATGACCTACTTTATCTCTATCACGAGAGCACACTGCTCAAGGAAAATGTATTTAAATTAGGGCTGTCAAAGTTAACACGATAATAACGTGTTAACGCAAATTTGTTTTAACGTCACTAATTTCTTTAACACATTAATGCAATTGTTTTAAAGCTAGAGTGAAGATCTGGGCATCATACGACACGACAAAACCTAAGGAATCCATTGGTACCAACCATGTCATGGTAGCTTGTTGTGAAGGAGGTCAAATAACGCTTCAAACTTGTGCTAAATTTTGGCGAGGAAAAACTGTCATGGCCATTTTCAAAGGGGTCCCTTGACCTCTGACCTCCAGATATGTGAATGTAAATGGGTTCTATGGGTACCCACGAGTCTCCCCTTTACAGACATGCCCACTTTATGATAATCACATGCAGTTTGGGGCAAGTCATAGTCAAGTCAGCACACTGACACACTGACAGCTGTTGTTGCCTGTTGGGCTGCAGTTTGCCATGTTATGATTTGAGCATATTGTTTTATGCTAAATGCAGTACCTTCTCCCTTTTAGGTACATTTTGAACAGATAAAAAAATGTGCGACTCATTTGTGATTACATCACGATTAACTATGACCAATTATACGAATAATCATGACTGAATATTTTAATCGATTGACAGCCCTAATTTAAATTCACTACAGTGAATAGATTTAAAGCCACTATGTGCAGGATTTCAAAATGTCCAACTTTGGCGCCCCCCAGTAGAAGCATCAAAAAAGACACTGAAATAGACGGCAATGACCGCAGATGGCATTTCTTTTGGCCTCTGCTAAATCATGACAGTCAATTGTGGTGTTTTTTGAAAGTTTATAGACTAAATAACTAAATAATTAACTGAAGGAATGTTATTTCAGCAATAGCTCACAAAAGGCTGTGGTATGTTGTGATTATATTGCCGCTAATGGGCGTTGTTCGGCCATTGTTGTTTTTCTATTGATCTATGAACTTTAGTTTTCACAATAAACTCACTGGAAATCTCTCCAGATAAAAGCATCACCCAGAAGACTGAAGTTCAATATGAAATATAAGTGCTGTTATTCACCGTCACATTACAGTAAGATACAAATATCATCACGTACGCTGATGACAACATATTGTTTTGTGCTGAGTTTCAACCAAAACTTAAGATAAGTTTTAAGGTTTTACACACTGTACCTTTGGTGTGGTGACGCCGTCATCGCTGTCCTGCCCACTGAAGAGAGAGACAGAGAGAAATAAGAATTAAAAATATAGGATGAGTTTATTTTCCAGTGACAGCAGCAATGACACAGATATTACACATTGACCATTACCCTACATGCAGACATTAGCAAAACATGTTCAACCATTACTGAATTTCAGTTGCAGCTTCCAAGTCAAAGCGGCTGAACTTCACAACTTTAAACTCTCAAATGGAGGAAGTCACTGATTGGTGATGCCAGTATTGAATACTGGGAATTGAGATCCTGGTATTTCCGGGAAAAGTTGGACAAAGGATGCAGGGTTGACATGTACCAAAGAAAAACTACGTATGCTGTGTTCAACATTCATTCAAGTGTTTGGTTAGGTGAGTTTCATTAGCAGCTAACAGAGCTTGAAACATCAGTACCGTTGCTGTGGTTACATTCAGTTTAACACACCTTAAAACACTGAACACAGGGGTTAAACTGTTGACCAGAACTACCTCTCAAGTGTCCTGACACCAGACACCTGCCAGCCAAACAGAAATGACCACAAAATAAATAATTTAACACACAAAGTCTTACTTGAGTGACTCTTCCACTGTGACCAGCTCCACCGGGTAGAGCTGAACTCCAGACAGATCGTCCTGCTCCGTGTTCACTCTGATAAACAGAAGAAATACATTAGTAAATACAGTCATTTGATTTAGAAATATTACAGCTGGAAGTTGGAAATAGGGTTGTGTTTTGGCAAGAATCTGGTAATATGATATGTATCATGATACAGGGATTACGATTCAATATATTGTGATATATTGCGATACTGTAAGCAAGGCGAATTTTTTAAATCTAACGTTAGTAAAACTGTCGTAGTATAAAGAACACACCACTATGTGCACAAAATCTGAGTAAAAAAAGTTATTCTTTAGGTAAAGTTATTAAGTAAATAAAAATGTAAACAGACAGTGTTACATACAGTATATATACAGTATATGCATATTTTAACTATTAATTAAAAAAATATTTTTTTGTGTTTTTGAGAATTGATAAAGTATCACAAAACATAATATTGCAATACTCAAGCGAATAAATATTTTCTCATTATTTTCTTATTTATTTATTATTATTATTTTCTTCCCTAGTTGGAAGTCTGCACAGTGATTTCTAGCTGATAAAAGGCTTTGCAAATCATTCTTACAGCTTATTATTTACGGTTTTATTTTTTAAGTATTGGGAATGGAGTGCTATTTATTTTGAATATTAATATACAATAATTAATTGTTAATTTTTTACCGTATTTTGCTTCTAGTAGTAGTATGTTTTAGTATTAATATAACATTCTAACTGTTGAATGAGATATGAAATAAATAGCAATACTCAGTAAAGTACGGAATAAAGCACAGTTTTGGGATCAGATTGGCAGCCAGCTCTAACTAAACTCCACTCTGTGATTAATTCTCAGGTGCTGTGCTGGTTCTCACCTGCTGGGGTCCTGCAGCAGCTCCACAGCCTCCTTCAGCTGGTTGATCATGTCAATGTGGAGCTCTGTGCCCCCTGTGACCTTTGACCTGTGACCCCAAAGACACGGAAATATCCTTCATATCACAGTGGCAATTGTAGTGCCACCCAACCAGCATGGAAGTTACAAGTCAGGAGAGAACGATGTAAACAATCAACTGATATAATGAATGATACAAAATTAAATATTTAACTTGTTTACAATGCTGAAACTGTATTCTGTTACCTCTCTGTCACTGTTTTCCTACTTTTTTGTTCTGTTTACTTTAACTTATTGTCCTATTGTGATGTCGGACTCAAAAATAGTAAAAAAAAAGCCCTAAATCTCAAAAAATAACTGAGATAGAAACAGAAGAAAAAGATAGATGAACTTACATTTGCTCTGTTGGCCAGTGTGAGTCTTCCTCTATCCTGAGGGGCTCGTCAAAGTCTGCTGCTGTCCGACCCTGCACACACATTAACACACACACATTAACACACACATCATCACCAGCTGCAGCTGTCACATGATCCACAGACTCTCTCAGCTATTGGCCAAAATTCAGAGACGTTACCGTTATCCCCTGATACACAAACTCAACAATGAGGACACTGTAATAAACTCCTAAATCAGTTCCTTCCATCCTCCACTCTCCACTTGTTTCTCACACTGGGATTGATGGGTTAACTGGGATAAAGCTGGACCGCTATTTATTGTCACTTCTCTTTCAGCCCAAATCCTTGTTTTAACTGGGACCTGCGAGGATGAGCTAAATTTGAGTTACATTTTGTGAATGTAACTCAGATTTAGATGATAACTTTTGGAAAAGTTCCAGTTTATTGGCCATAATTTTACTGATCACCTTTGTTTGGTCTGTTTTTAATGTCTCGGATCATCTGACTGCTCGTGTTTCTTGACCCGTCAGCTTTATTTTTGGTGATGTTACTGTTTTCCCTGATCTCAGCTCGATAACTCACCAGATGACAAGTCTGTTTTCAATACTTGGAAGTACTGAAGCGTTTCAAAGTCCTCCAAATTCAAAGACAAAATATGTGGTTCAGAACGACACATGGAAGTGTTTTCTGATCTGACGCCGCCTATTAGCAGAACACCGTTTCGTAACGGCTGTACACAGCGATGTTTAAAGTTTGGTTAGGTTTAGGCATAACAATGATAGCTAGATCTAGGGAAAGATCACTATTTGGGTTAAAATTACTACTTCTCTAAGGCTAAGGGACCTTTGTCGTCATTAGGACTGGTTGTCGGTACTTGATCCCTTTAATAACCCAGTACCAAGTAGTATCTGAACGTCTCCAGTCAAACGATACCTACGTTTGATCCTTTTAGTAACCAGATCTAGAAAAAATGACTATTTGTTTGGCTTTGCTTGCAGCCAATCACTGCAAGCGTTTGATTTAATGCAACGTGTGATTGGCCCACTACTGCAGCAGCTACAACCCAGACAGCCGGGATTGCCTGCGCCCGTATGAGCACAGTGCAAAGCGGTGGTGATTAGCTAGCCAGTTGGACACACACACAGCTTCCATTCAGTATCGAATGAAGTACTCTCTTGGTATCGGTATCACTTTTAGGGAACTGGTATTGGTACTGGTATTGTAATATTTTAAACGTTATCCAGCCCTAGTCGTCATGGTTCATGGTTCCTGGTTCATGGTTAAGAGATGTAGGTTGGTAGGAAATGGGAAACGAACAGCGATCGTCCGTGTTATAATCCGACGTTTTGTTGAACCATTTTTGGCCTCTAAAATAACGTCACACTCCTTCCGGCTTTGCTCCCAAAACACAAGAGTCAAAATTACTACTTCTGCTAGACGGCGCTGCCACTTGGAGGTAAACGGATGTCGTTTGGGGGCAATCTGCTGAAACGACTGATGCTGTCATTTTGTCTCAAGCACTCTATGAACATAAAAGTTTCAGAACTTGAAAACTCAGCTAAACTGAGTGATTCATCACACAGCTCCTCAGCTCTTTGTGTTGTCCACTTTGTTTTAGGTTTAGTCCTTATTTGGTCAGAGCCGAGTCTCCACAGTGACTCACAGGCTCACTGTGACGTAACCAGCTATAACAGGACAGGTCTCTCTAACTGCTGACTGCAACTTTTAACTCTAAAAGTGAATTACTGACACAAAGTGACAGTTTGGGCTCCATTAAAACAAACCACAGACTTCAGGAGCAGTCGAACAAACGCTGGACTAAAGTAGAGCAGTTTTACATAACTCCACTTCACCCTGAGGGTGGCGTAGTCTGAAGCCTGAAGCGATCCATTTACTGCATCAATCTTTAATAATAAACTGACTGAGGAGAAACAGCACAGCACGAAGTCTTGCCTTGATGTAGTTGACGAAGCGAGTGCTGAGAGCAGAGTCTCTGTAGTTGAACTGGTCCTTCAGGGCTTCCGTAGGGCTCTCCTCAATCAGACGGACCGAGTCGGAGTTTGGGTCTGCTGGAAGGGAGGAAACATGAACTGTGAGTGTCTTCAACAAACACGTTGGAGTCTTACAAGGTTTGGACTCTCAAATAAAATGTGTGTGTACAGTAAATATAGTGCATTATGTAGTACATTATCCACTTATCACGTTAAGTGTGATGTTGAAACTTGAAGCCTGCAGGTCACAAACACTGAGAATGGACTTTACAGTGAAGTGAAGACATCTCGTGTTTAGCTGTTAAACTTCAGAAATGAACAATGTTTAAATATTCAGAGATTCTGTGTATTTGTTTTTTGGTGAAACGTTGACGAGCTTTTATCTAAACTATGAAGAGATTGTGAGATCAAATAAGCCAGACAACTCTTCTTTTCACTCATCTCGGCTCAGTAAATGTGCCCCTTCCATCAGCTCTGACCTGATTGAGGCTGATTGAAGTCTATTTAAACTGCGTGTCTGGGGAGCTGCTGCTGTTCTCTAATAGAGTTCAACAGCCCAGATACTCACTCACACTCTGCAGACGTTACTCAGATTATAGTTGTTAAAGGATAAAAAACTACACAAGCCTTATATTAACAGTGATATTCAAATTCTTGGATTGATTTTACTTCATTTTGATACTACTAAATACTACTATTAACATTTTATAGTGCTTTTAACAACTGAATATTTTAAATAAATTTATTGTTCAGTACAAATAATTAAATGGCAGATAATCTCCTGAACAGGTTCATCAGATTTATTAATCGTTATGAGGTAAATGTGACAATTAATCGTGATATGGACTACAGCTGATATCGCCCAACTCACACAAAATAATCAATATCAATTTTGATGATCAGTTTATTATTCTAATTCTTTCATCAAACAAAAACGCAGACATGTTTTCTGCTTTGCGGTCTTTGTCTTTTTAAATTAAAACAAACTGAATCATTGGTCAAAAGACGTCTCAGTTTCTTCTTCTTTGTGGAATTTAAAATAAACTAGAACGGAGGCATAAACGAGATTTGTGAATGTTTTTCAAAATAAAAGATTATAATACACAATTACACACAAACACACACAACACAGAGACACGTGTGCATCGTACATATACAGTATATATATTGTACATTTCAGTGTCAGTCTACCCTTGAATCCTCCACATGTTGACACTTGTTTCCTGATATTAAACTTTACACCTTTTTACACACACACACACAGACACACACTCATACAGTATCAACACAACAGGGGTCCGGAAAGGTGTCTGTGCTGTCGGGTTTCCTCTGTCTGACAGCAGAGGACACAACAGTGTTGTTTAATCACCACCACGTCCTGTCCACTATCAGCTGTGTGTGTCTGTGTGTGCGTGTGTGTGTGTGTGTGTGTGTGTGTGTGTGTGTGTGTACCTGTCAGGGAGCTGATGTGTTCACTCGAGTCGTCTTTACTGATCCCCTCCTCCTCCGTGATGTGGCTCATCGGTATGTTGAGACTCAGACTGTCTTCATCTGACGGCTGCGACACAAACGAATGAACGACAAGAATAATTGATTATCGTTTTGAGACATTTATTAAGCAAAGACACCTTCTGGTCGCAGCTTCTGGTCGCATTTGCTGCTTTTCTCTGTTTTACATCACTGTAAACTGAATATTTGATGTTTTGGACTGTTAGTCGGACAAAACAAGACATTTTAAGACGTCTCTTTGGGCTGTGGGAAACTATTACAGGCATTTTTCACCATTTATAGTTTAAACTGTTAATCCATTTATCAACTATCAATTATTAACAGTTTAATGAATGCTAAATCTATTCGTTAGCTACATTTATTGATACTACTTGTGTTAAAATGTAGGAAATTTGATTCAGTGAGGAGACAAATGAGGATGAAAACACCTGCAGATCACCTGAACACCAGTTTTCATCTATTTATTGATCACGTGATTCCTCTGCAGCAATTTGACAAATAAAGACAACTGCACGAGACAATCAAAGCTTTGAGATCTTCTGTTTACAGTCCGACTCAATGTGGATGTTGTTAGTTTAAATATTTTCATTTAATTTCAAGTTTACTTTTCAAACTGTTAATTAATGTCATCTTTGATAATAAAGCTGGTTGTTCAGCTGTAAAACATTTCATCTCTTTTCTTAATCACATTTTAAGAAAAATGTTGACAACATGCAGGACTGCAACTAATGATTATTTTCATCATTGCAAAATCTCCATTAATCGTTTTGTCTATAAAATAATTAAAAAAACACATTATAATTTCCCACAGCACAAGGAGATGTATTCAAATGCCTTATTTTATTTTGAAGAACAGTCCAAATCCAAAAGATATTCAATATCCTGAAATCTGAGCAGAACCAGACAACGTTTGGCATCTTGTCTTGAATTGATAAATCAAAATAGCATAGTAATAGTACTTAATTAATTATTGCAGCCCTCATATAACGTTTATTAAAAAAACAAAACAACAAAAAACAGTCAATAACTCCAATAACTGACAGTATCAGTCTGAAAACGTCGGCATCGATTGATAAAGTGTAATAAATGGTCGAAATATAAAGAAAAATTTGCTTCTTTTCTGCAATTTTTTTCTGCAGCTCCTGTTGCATCATTTTACTTCAGAGATAAATAACTTAATTTGACTCTGTGAAACATCCTGTGGTTAATACTCTATTTATAGTATGTTGATTTAAATCAGCAGCTTTTACAAACACCTTCACAGAGGACTTAAACATACATACATAGTTAAAGCAGAGTGACCTCTAAAATAATGTCAGTACCTCAGTAGCCGACAGTCTCTTGTCTCCGTTGTCGCTGCCGACTCCTGAGTCGCTGTCCTGCTTCTTCTGCTGCTCCATGTCCTCTACACTGCACACACACACAACACAGGTCACACACCTGATACACACGCACGTTAAGGAAGTGTGTGTGTGTGTGTGTGGGCTGGGATGAAGAGGATGTGAGGCACAGTGAAACAGAAAGAGAGAGAGAGAGAGAGTCTCTCTTTCTAACACCCCCCTCCCCTCTCTCTCTGTCTGGCTTCGTTCACACTGTTCCTTCTCACATCGGATGTTTTAACTGCAGACGGCTCTCATTAAGTTTTTCAGTCGTGGTGCAACGGTTCAACAAGCCCACTTCTTGGTTTGCATTGCAGTTTTTGGGTCACAGTTTCGGTTTGTTTTGCATATTATATGAAGCCATAACACGGATCGTTCTCTCTCTTCTCGACTGATAAAAAGATCAGTTTCATTTTAGCGTGGAACATCACTAAGTTAGCTAGCCAGCTAGTGTTGGCGACGTATGTTGTGCGAGATGAGAGCTGTAGTTCACTGAGCGGTTTCACACAACACTAAATGATACTACGACAAACTGACACTTTCATGACTTGCAAAATTATCTTTTAAATTCATGGCGCAATTCAAACAGGATCAAAAAATGTATTTGTCTTGACTTCCGTACATATTTTTTCTAAAATAAGGTCTCATGGTGGTCTACCGGAAGGGGCGGGACTTCGTCTCTCTATATCATCCACTTCTTGGCCAAACAGGACTTTTAGTATTACCACACCAATGAAGTATTTATGCAGATCTTACGTTAAACATTTAAACGCTTTCTGTGCCGAAGAAAAAGTTTCTCTAACTGTCCGACTTCTGATACCAAAACAACATCATGTGGTGTTTCGAGTTAAACGCGACCAACCCAGCTGCACCTATTCAGGAAGTGGAAGCTGTTGTTCCCAACAGACATATACAGCCATACGATTGGTTAGAAGTAACTTTGTTTCTGTGCACATGGAAGTCAGACAGCTATTTGAAGTTTCTAATTGTTGGGATAAAGTGTTTAAATCATTTATTTCTCCCAGAGTGCTCACATCGACTTGATAAGAATTGGAAAAAAAGTGATTTAATTTCTCTTCACAATGAATTACAAAACAGATCGGAGTCAAATATGAAGACTCAAAACGTGGGAAACTTTCCTCTGCTGTGTGAGCGCAGCCCCGAGGCAGTCTCTAAGCAACTGAGCAATAATGAGTGCTGGAATTTTATGCACACACACACAGAGGCGAGGACTAAATTAACTTCCTGTGAACAACATCCCCACTTCTCTCGTCTACTGGATCATTTCAATTGATTGAATTAATTTCCACTTTATCTGCAGTCACAGAGCTGTTGCATAAGAAGCGTAACTGGTCACAACGAGAGGTCATCAGTCCCTCAACTGTAATGAGCTGTAATGCACGGACAGCAAATGTGATGAGAAGATCTGTAACTCTCTTACAAACTGAGTTTCACCGTTTTCTTTTAAGGTCTGTGAATTAATGACGTTTTAAAAATAGCATCAATCTGTTCTCAGCTTCCTCTGCTGACAGGACAGAGAGAGAAAGAGAACATCTTACGCAACTTTATTAGCATTTATCTTTGTTAAGTAAAACAGTCTCTTGGCATCACATGTCAAATGTCACCTAAAAAAAAAAATCTACTGACGTGAACTGACCAGAGAAAGCAGAAAGAAAACTAGAGCAAGAAAACTGTGATGGGAAGAAGGGAAAGTAAAAGAAAGAGGAATGAAGACACTGTTTTCTGTGCTTATTTATCTCTCTACTTGCCTCTTTCTTTTCTTAGAAAATAAAGAGAGTAAAACCTAAAACCACAGATAAAGACAGAACAATAGAGAGAGAGAGAGGGGAGACAAATCCAAAGGAAAATAAAAGAAAGAAAGACCACGAAAATAAAAGGATAA